>PVKM010008619.1:0-38644 GCA_004027735.1 Carollia perspicillata
TGAGCATCTTGAAGACTACAGCTAAGCTAGTTCCTCCCTGTGCCTTCATTTCAGCCATTATTTTTTTCTGTTATCTGTTCTTTTCCCTTCTACTCTGTGACATAGTATATAGTTCTGCCAAAAAAAGTACTCTAACTTTGGATTTAATTAGGCCAATCCCTTAAACATTACCATTTCTAGGTCACTTGTTAATTTCTCCAGCGCATTCATTCTTTCATTCATTACACAAGTATTTACTGAGTCCATTTCTCTGTCAAACACTCTACCAAAGGCAGGGGATAAATAGGAACCACAGACTGTATGCCCTGCTCTTGAGCTTGCAGGCTGGGGGCAGAAACATGAGTAGATAATTCCAATTCCATGTGATGAGCGCTACGAGAGGGAGTGGCTCAGTGCAGAGCAGAACAGCATGCTCCTGATTATGGAGGAAAGAGTCAGAAAAGCCCCCAGTGAAGCAGCTGTAAAGTGATCCCATAGAGACCTGAAACTCAGATAAGCTCCAAGAGGGAAGTTAGTTAAGGAGCAAGCGTTGCTGGGTAAAAGATCAGCTTATACTTGGAGAGGGGATCTATGCTAAGTGAGCATGGATAATTGGTAGAACAAGAAGTCATCACAAGTAACAGAGAAGTAGTGAATGTGTTAACGTAAGAAGTGGCAAAAATTCCAGTTAAGGAAGTAGAGACAATGAGATTTTTATTTTTAGTTCAAGTTAAAATTACAAAACAGAATGGCAACAACTAGCATTCCAATAGGTTAGAAATTCATCTTAAAGGACATGTCATCCATTTAGTTTATGCAAAATTGCGATCGTGTCAAATTTTTGTTTTAGCAGATTAATACAGTTATGAAGTAGAGAACGATTTGAGGAGAGCAAGCTTGGGGACAGAAAGAAGGGTTTCCTAAGGATGGGACTTTAACTAAAGTTATCAAAGATATCAGAATAGTTATATTTAAGAGTTAATAAGTGGGCAAAATAAGTGGTATATTTTTGTTGATTTGGATGTAGATTCTGCAGGAGTGATTCAAGGATGCTTCTTGAGTTTCCTATTTGATCAGCAGGGCTCAAAAAAGTAAGAGTGACAAGAGAATCAAATGCCAAGAGACAATAAGTAATATAAGAATTAAAAAGCCTGCAATGGCTTTAGAATCAACAAGATTCCCCTTGACAGCCACAATTTTCATGAAGATGTAGGAATGGCAAAGAAGTTTCGTATTGAGTCACTGATGAGAGTTGGGAGTAAGGAATGCCTTTGTAGAGGACTCAATGTTCTTAAATAGAAGGACAAGAATATGAAAATGAATGGGAGTCATGTCATTTCTCTCTACCTCGGTTATCCTACTCATCTCTTGTGTTGTCAGGTGGGAGGGGTAGAAGAGGGTGCTTGTGACATGAGTGAATTCACAGACTACTTGTTTTGATGCCAAAACTGAAGGAAAAAAGAAAACACAGTTCTCCAATTCTCAGTTAATAATAGCACCTACCTCTATAGTGACAAGTAATGTACCTAAACACTAAACGTTAGTTTTTAACCTTATTATAGTCATTATTATTTAATGCCTATAAAAATGAAATGATTATAGAGATGTTTGGTACAGAGTTGATTGACCTTATTCTCTCCTCTATGAAGAAATATAAGAAACTTTAGTAATTTATTCAATAAATGTTTATGCAACTTCTCCCATGTACTGATGTTGGTAGTAAAATATTTTTGTACCACATTATTTATGAGGTTCAGAAAGCTTAATTTTGTCCAGGAATCACACAGATAGTACATGATAGACCTAAGGACTAAACATGAATTTTTCTGACAGCAAAGCTCATGGAGTGCATGCTATGTGTCACTTCTAAAACAAGAGGTAACTATCACTCTCTTCTCAATATTATATGAATAATTCAGTCTGTAACATGATAGAATATATCACTAGTATGCTGTCTTGTTTGAGCAGGGTCACTAACATCAAGGAAGCCTGTGTAATCTTGAGTCCAAATCATCTTTGGTTTCACTTTCCTCAAATTTAAAGGAGGGATATTAATAGTAACTATTATTTGCATATAGTATAAAGACTAAAATAAATAATCTATATAAAATTCTTCACAAAGTAAAAACTCTAGACATATTAGTGGTAATAATAGCAGTAATACTAATATTAGTTTTATCTGGTGACATTCTTAATTTGCTAAAGAAATGACTATCAATACAAGGAAATTATATCTGTTCTTTTGCCAAATTTGGATAATGGAGTCAGTCATCCAGTAAATTCATCCACAGATAGAATTTGACATGCAACTTTCTCTGTTAATTGAGTTGAATTACTCGAGAAAGTTGATTTTTCTTCTCACAGATATTCAGAACATCATCCACCTAAATTAATTTCATTCCTTTGTCTGCAGCATTTTTTTTTCAAAAATCACATTATAAGCATCCTGTTTGTACCTAAAGTTGAATTGGAAAGAATATATAAAATGTCTCTCTATTTCTTTTGTGTGTGTGTGCCACTTTTGAAGTATTCACTCTGGATTCCGTGTACTCTCCACTGACAAAGCTATTTATTTTTTCCTAAGTGTTTAATATTCATTTCACTTCACACATGTCTAATCCTCTTCAGTCAGTTCTATTAAAAAAGGATTAAACTTTACTAAACACAGAATCACATATTTTAAAAAATTGTTTTCAATTTCATTTAAAGTATAAGCTTCATAGAATAACTTAGAGTTTAAGAGAAATGTGAACAGAACAGTAGATAATTGTCTTAATTATAACATTGAAATCATATTTACAGTGATTGCCAACTACAGTCACTTATACAGGAGACATGGAGGAAGAAAGCTCAGATGGTTTATTAGAGGATATAGAGAATATATTTACACATTTTCCATATAACTGCTTGACCTAGGGTTATTTTTCAATATTTGCTGCAAGTTGAACAGGTGGGACTTACAACACAAAAATGAACAAACAAATTTCTTCCATCTAGGGGCCAACTTAGATCCAATACCACTGTTTCTTATTTGTTTACTATGCAAATGAAAACCCCTGGCTATGTAAATGAGAAATATTTGTCTAACTTCACTATGTTTGTTTCATCTTTAAAATTGGTATGCTACCTATCTATTTCAAGTAGCTATATTGATAACTCTTGGTTATAGTGTCTGCTTCATAAATTGCACATCAATTAAATTTTTGAAATTATTTATTAAACAGATTCCAAAAAATTATAATATTATTGAACCCTCTGAAATGTTGTTGTTTATATGGAAATACTAGTCATTCCTATATCTTTAAATGCCACGCCAAACCTTGACCTCGAATGAAAGTAGCCAGTGATAATTAGGGTTTAGATCTAGACCTCATGAGGTAATGTTTGTGCCTTCTAATTTGATGGTGTCAAACACTCCTTTGAAAGATTGCAAATAAATATTAGATTTGTTAAAAGTCAAGTCTATTTTCTGGTGTCCACTTTTACTGTGTGTCAAACATCCTAGCCACAGAGTTGTGGAGTGAATTTTCTATAACCCAATGGCAAGTTTGTGAAGACCAACGTGGAGACCAATAGTCCTATACAATATGCTTGGTTTCTAAGAAATAGTGAAACAAAAACACTTTTAGTTTTATTTTTTTATGTTCCTTATGGTCAGAGGTACTTAAAACTGAAAGAGAGTGAGAAGTAAACTGTGGTCCTCTCCTTTGTGGTCCACATGTGAGCTATTCCTTGGCTGAAGGGTTTGACCATCGCCTTTCATGGTCTATTGCCTTTTCTGGGTCCAATGCCACAGCTTTATAGATTTCATGGCGTTTAACAGAAAATTCTCCTGGTGCTTCTTTTGAAGACTGCCTAAAATGGAAATGTATTTTTTTCTCTTTTATTTTTGTTTGTTATTACGCTCATTTATTTAAAAGTAACATGTCATAAATATTACTATTAGATAAAAAGACACTTCCATGTATTGTTCAGATAAACACTCCACAATTAGTTAATTATAGAGAAACACCTGGAGAGCCTACTGCTCCTAATTGTCACTGTACCACGGTAGTTGAGAGTTACATACAAAAGTAAGAAGTGGCCATCATTTTGAATGAGATTAACCATGGAATCCTAAAGTAAAGGCTTTCATTAGCCATCTGTCCAGGTTGAGCTATGGCCAACTCCTTTCTAATATGAATAAAACTTCATTTATTATTCTTCACAATTTACAGTTATAAATATATAGAAATATGAGCTGAATGGATTTTACTTCTGAAATGTCTAATTATATCAAAAGTCTTTTTTTATTATTTTATCAAGTTGAAAATTTAAGAGCAATGAAAATTTAAACACTTGAAGACATTTTTAAAAATTACGTTTTAGATATGAGAAATTTATTCTATTTTTCCTAGAGAAAAGATGGCTGTCTCATTTAGAATTTAAAAACACACCAGTTAAAATTCAAACCAGAAGGTAAAATTGTTGGTCAAATATATTGTTTAAAGGATTATAAACTGATGTTAAACCATAATCTGCCTACTACACGCATACCCATGGGGCAAATTGGCCAATGTAATAACTCTTTCTTCCATACAGCTATTCTACTTTTAAAATCTCATGCTAACTAGCACACACCTTTCATTATATTTAGCCTTATATGAACTTCGAGTTCAGAGAAAAATCTCAAATCTATTATCTGAACTACCTAAATGGCTATTTACTATGCAGGGAAATATTCTTTTTAATTTCATAAAAAATGAAAGTTACAACTTACACAGTAATCATGAATATAATGTTTTAAGTAAATATTAAGAATTAAGAGGTTTTTAAGACCAAGCGATTAATGTTTAAAAAATAAATTAGCATTTATATTGCCAAATTATTACATATTAAAAGTAATATTTTGTTCTATATAAGCTAGAAACTGCCATTTAGTCTGAACTTTTCATTTAGTCTGAAACACCATTGGAGATAAGATGCACTACTATTACATGTACCTCTAACAAATTTAAAAATATACTTCCAATAAAACTAGATGGAATGTTTTTATATCACTTAATTTTTTTCATATTAGGGATATGTTTATATTTAATATATTCTTAAAATAATTCATTTTTAAATATATAAAACAATTAATTTTTAAATATATAAAACAATGTAGCTGTCACCATAGCTGGTGTGGCACAGTGGGTTGAACACTGGCCGGCGAGCCAAAGGGTCGCTGGTTCAATTCCCAGTCAGGGCACATGCCTGGGTTGCAGGCTAGGTCCCCAGTAGGGGACATGAGAGAGGCAAACACACATTGATGTTTCTCTCTCCATTCCCCTCTCTGAAAATAAATAAATAAAACTTTAAAAATACAATAAAATAATGTCACTATTAAATATATTGGCCTACATGACAGTAATAAAATAGTCTAATTTTCAGAGATTCTAAAATGCAGAAAAATATGCATCTTAGACAATAAAAGAGTGTATGACATCTTATTTATTATAAAACTAGAGTAGGTTAAAGCAGTGAACAACTAACTGTATAGAAAAATAAATATAAGAAATCACTTTATATTTCATGTATACACACTTATCAACTAAAATAATCCACAATGAACAAAAAGTGCATTTGTTCTCAGTCATCTAGACTTACGAATCTAAAACTTGACCCACTGCATTCCTGAGAGATGTACTTAGCACTCACAATGAAGTTATTTAATGGAAACTACTTAACATTATCAGAATCTGGATTTTACTTCATAACTTTTCTATTCTACTTGCTGAAAACTGAAAACATCTTGTAAAGCCCATTTGTTAGTAATGATTATGAGAGTTCATATTAGTGTTACAGGTTATCTATATCTCTCTATATATCTAGATGAAAAATATTTAGTAGAGAAGTTAAATAAAAACTACAGAAAAACCTAAAGAGCTGTAAGTGGTTTGCAAGTTTTTAGTTTTCTGTAGTTACCACATCTGCTTATACATTAATTTTTTAATCTCTCTGTCTTCTAACTCTGAAGGCTGAATACACACACACTCACATACACACTGTAGTTCCCCCACTTCCCCATCCATAGTTTCTCTTTGTGTAGTTTCAGTTACCTGCAGTCAATAGTGGTTACAAATATGAAGTGGAAAATTCCAGAAATAAACAATTTATAATATTTAGTTTGCAAGCCATTCTGGGTATTGCGATGAAGACTTGTGCTGTCCTGCTCTGTCAAGCCTGAGACAGGAACCCATCATTTTGTCCTGCATTTCCATGCTGGCCATGCTACCTCTTACCTGCCCAGAGGTCACTTAATAGCTGTCTGGGTTTTATCACATTGACTGCAATGATACTGCAGGGCTTGTATTCAAGTAACCCTTATTTTACCGATAACAGCTTCCAAAGCACAAAAGTGTGATGCTGGCAATTTAAATGTGCCAAAGAGAAGCCATGAAGTACTTTCTTTAAGTGAAAAGGTAAAGGTTCTTAATTTAATAAGGAAATAAATAGCATGCAGAGGTTGCTAAGATCCACAGCAAGAATGACTCCTCTATCCATGAAATTTTGAATTAAAAAAAAAGAAATTTCTGCTACTTTTGCTGTTGCACCTCAAATTACAAAAGTTGCCTGGTCAGTGCTTAGTTTAGATGGAAAAGATTGAGTCTGTGGGTGAGAGACGTGAGCAGAAAATGTCTTCCAGCTGACAGCAATGGGTTGTGCCAGAAAATACTGAGTTTGTACAAAATCTGCATGTATATCTTTAAATACACGTAATGGACACAGTGGTTTTGGGTAGACTTGATCCTTTTGTTCTACAAATTTTTCAAATTAAATGTTTCTTGTGAGTGAGACATTATGTTTGCTTTCTTTTCCCTTTTTGTCTTAAGTTACTCACATGAAACAAATCTTCTCTTTAGTTCCAAATTTAAGTTCCCTGACAGTTAGACATTATCATTCATTTGCTTAGAAGAAAAGACCATGTCTAAATTTGAGCCTTTTCAAAAGCTTCACATCTTATGCCTTCATAAATGATAGCACATAATTATAAGAGCTGGGGTCCTGGGTTTGGAATATGTGTAGTATGAAAACAGGTGTACTGGTTTAAAAACACTTTGAAACTGTCAAAATTTGATCATCCAGTGAAGCCTGCAGAGCAGAGGGACAAATAGGGTGTCTGCGATTGGGAACTCCAATGCTGAGATGTGAGATGTGGTGAACAAGACAAAATTATGATATAAAAATGCTAATGGAAAAGAGAAGCTAGGAAACAAAATAGATATAAGTGAGAACTGGAAGAAGGCTAAACCTCACCAAAAGTTCAGAGAAGGGAAAATATATAGTTGTGACCTGAGAAACCCTGAAAGGAAACAGATACTGCCAGAAAATGAGGGAAATTTTCTCTTCCCCACCTCTTTCATGTGAGCAGTGACAGCTAATGTTATTTCTCAAAGACAGTGATAAAAAAAGAAATTGCAGAGGGAGCTTCATCCTGCAGAGAGCAGAAGACGTATACTAATAGCCCTGTGAGTGTAAGGACTCTGGAAACAGAGAAAAATAGTATCACCAACTTCTCATGTCTTCAGATAAAGTGAAAAACTTGAAGATCACACCCAAGAAACAAGTCAAAGTACACAGAAGACTAACAAGTCATCTAGATCTACAACGGCATCTAGAAAATCTGTGCACACGAAAAAGCATGGCATTGAGCAGTGCCGTCTGTGCAATAAGTCTTGGCCAGACCTCTAGATATTAGTAGCAATGTGGTCACCAGCATAAAGGAACTCTAGAAAATTCATATATATATATTCTAATTTATATACACTAGTTCTAATATGTGATCTGAAGAAAATGGTATTGTTAAGTATGTTGCCTGATAGCCTGATTCAAATTGACTCATATACATACCAAGGCTTGCCCAGAAATTATCCACCACACATTATGAAAAATAGAGACATTTATTGAAGACGATATAAGACACAAGAAACATTGTACATAGGACAATAATGCTTCAGTCTCCTTCAAAGTAGGCACCTTGGGACCTCGCACAGTTCTCCCAATCACCATCCCATTGTATTTTCCTGAGTTTCATTGATAGTCTAAAATCTCTTCCCTTTCAAAGACATTTAGTTTGGGAAAAGCCAGAAGTCACAGAGCACCAGATCTGGGCTGTATGGGAACTGAGTCACCTGGGTGATTTGATGTTTTGCCAAAAACCTCTGTATAAGACATGGTGCATGAGTGGGCATGTTTTGTGATAAAACTGGAAATCACCAGTTTCCCATAGCTGTGGCCTTCTGAATCACCCAAATAGTCTCTGAGGAGGAATTTCAAGCTTAACACAAAATTTGATGCAGATTAATTTCTCTACTCACTCAGTCATTTTGAGTGTGACAGCCACACAGTACACATGCTCACTCAACAGCATCTACTGCTCCCATTGACTAGTACAGTGAAGTCATCATCAATGTCTTGCAAACCATTCTTGTTATATTAACAGCGGTGGGACTTTTCCCAGACAGATCTTGTATATCAGCTTCAGAGAAATCCAGGCTCAGCAGACAGAATTGAAAGTGAGTGGACATGTGATTGAGACTACAATGGATATTTGATAACATCATGACATTTGTTTTTTAATGAAAAATATATGAAATATAGAATATATAAATACAAAATGATATAAGGCAAGATTGTTTATCTTTTTTTCTGTAATTTATCTTTCCCTTTCTCATATTTATTTTCTTCTTACATGTCTCTGTCTGTGCTAAACATCTTAGTTCCCTAGAAAATTTTCACTCATAATCAATAATCAAGTTTTTCTTTTTAATATAAGAAAAGCTTTTAGTATTTCTTCTCTTAATAAAATTTACAAAATTAACTTTACTGTTAAAACTTTAGTCATTTCGGGAATTTTTTAGGTCTTTAGTGAATCTCTTGAGAGAAGCAGATTTCATCAACGGTGCTGTGAGTGTACATTTGTGTGTGACATGTTGTAACTTGCAACATTTTAAAGTACAAAAGAATTTCCATGAGAAGTCATTGTATTTAAAGTTCCACATCAAGTAAACTTCATATAAACAACACTACCTTGGAGGTATTAGAGCAGTTTATCATTTAAACATATAAATTATGATCATAGTTCTTATATGAATCTAATGTTTACCAATTTCAAAGAGAAAGTGTTACCATCGGTGATAGAATAATCAGGCACGTTGTAAAGCAGGTGTGTATGGTTCAGTGTTGATTCGCAGCAAACCTAATGAGTATAGATTTCTGAGAGCCAAGCTTAGTGGGGTGCTGCTAATCTTTGTTACTACTATTTTCAAATTATTTGTTAGCCTTCCCCTGTCTCTTGAAGAAGCTTTACATTGTTAGAAAGTCACATGCAGTTGATTAAACAAACACTTTAGGCAAGAAGCATCAAAAAGTGAGGTGGATTATTATCCCAATCCAAAACTTAGGTGTGAAGTCTTCATTCAACAATTATTTTTCCAGATGTTTTGAGCTTATTCCTCCAGATGTGAGTAATTTGAGGGTATTTTGACAGTGTCATATAAAGAGGACACCTCTACAGAAACAACTATTAAAGTACTTGTTTCGATCTAAATGAAAAAAGAGTTTAATAATGCTCAGTGTCTTCACAAATACTTACATATACTCCACTTATGGAAAATAGCTAGTACAGTTGTTTACTATTCATCATATATTTTGCAATTTTTTGAAAATTGCAGTTAGTGTTCATTACAATCAGGAAAGTCCCTAATATATCATATGAAAGTATTACATACACACAGCACAAACAATTTCACATACACTCACTTTTGATTTAATCACAATTGTTAGCATACTGTTTACCTTGTTAGTTAAAGTAAACTCACCAGGAAAGGGTTTGAAAGAAACTAAAATTGTAGACAATGAATAAAGCTACAGACTGCAGTTTAAAATATCACACTGGTTCTCTGGTTACCTCATTGTCATAATTCTAGGAAGTTTGGGGGGGAAACTATGTGAAATTTCCACATAACAAACAATTTATAGGTTTGTTGGTTGTGTTAATATAGATTTTCTAAAGACCTCATTTCTCCCTAGAACGTTCAAGAGAAAGGTCAATATAACTATCTCATGTCTTCAGATATCAGGATGAAGTTGTCGAAATACTTTACTTCTTTGTGGTTAGTCCATATATCGCTCTTCTGTGCTATCCAAGAAATTAATACAGGCTGTCAATACACTTGGGCCAAGACCGTAAAGGGCTGTCAAAAATATTCCCATGTTGTCAAATTTGTTAGGAAACTCTGGGGCATGGGGTGCAGAAGGAGAAGCATTAAATGTATTGACTTTTAATTTTTTTGCTGTCAGTAACTTTGTGGGGACTGGCAGTCTCGGGTCAGTGACTGCGGTTGCCTGTAGACTGCTAGTCTTACCTCTTCAGTTAATATTCTCTTCATTCCCATGGACCGCAAGTACCGTGTGACTAAGGAAGTGCCTGCTATGCTTTCTTGTATTGCTATGTGGATTTCCCCTGCAATTCTTATCTGTGTGTAGCGTGTCTGCTTTTCACATTATCTGCATTCAAGAGGTACTGTTGGCTTTACTTTGAACTAGCATGAACAGGGACATTTAGTTAGCATTAGGAAGTGGATCCTTTCAGAGCACTTTAATTCTCTGAGACCAGTTTACATTTTGTTTGTATCAAATATAAAACATTGTAGTACCTGTTGTGATTTTATAAATATAATGGGAACTTGAGGAAAAGATGAATGTGTTCTTTACCTCCTATGATAGCACTCTTAATACACAACAGCTCAACGCAGGACTGAGGAAAGAAGAGAAGCAAAGGTTACTAAGATGTTTGGAGATGATGGAGCTGGCATTGTCACTCTTCAGTTTAAGACTTTTTGGTTCAGTATATCGCTAGGATTGCTCATTATAAAGATTATAAGATGTGGTAGTGCCAAGATTGAAACTTAAATGTTTATGTGGTATTATCCAATGTAATGGTTTCCTGGGGCTGTAAGAGCTTCCTGCCATTACAAAGTGCCAAGAACTGGATGGCTAAAAAATAAAAGTGTATTTGCACAGTTCTGGAGGCTAAAAGACTGAAGTCAAGGCATCAACAGGGCCATGCTCCCACTGAAGCTTTGTCTCCTCTAGCTCTAGGAGTTCCAGGCATTCTTTGGTTGATGGCAGCATCAATTTGATCTCTGCCTCTGTCTTCACCCCGGAGTCTGTCCTTGTGACTGTATATCATTTGCTTATAAGGGCATACATATTGGGTTAAGAGCCCACCCCACTGTGACCTCATCTTAACTAATTACATTTATAATGACTTTATTGTTAAAATAATTATTCTGGAGGTAGGACTTTTTTGAGTACACAGTTAACCCTATAACATATCATAAAAAATAAAACCTACAATTGTATTTTTAGCATTAAGCAAAGGCAGTATAAAATTAATGGCCCAGAGAAGTATCTGTATATATTGTGGCAAAGAAATTGTCTTAGGTTAAGCTTGGTTGCAAGTGTATCTGGCATCTACCGGACTGAATATTTTATTGCCTATGAATAAATGACCCAAGACATGTAGTTAATGGGATTTCTGGTAGAACTTTAGATAGAATATCATTCATTACTCACAAGCCTAACTTCATTCTTGTTTTTTTCCTGTTAATATATTCCACTTATACTATTATCTTTGGAATATGTGAGTCTACTTATAACATTATAATATTAATATAAGCATCATATTTCAAAATGAGCAGAGGTATTAAATTAAATACTCATTTGTTATTCTGCCTAAGAATACACTTTATGTGTCCTGTCTTGGAATCCTGCAGAGGACAAAGAATCCAGTTTTTTTCCACTCATATTTTTGGTGGATCTTTCCCTACTATTGGACATCAGTGATGTGCATACTAAATATTTGGAAATGTAGTGGGCCATGATCTGTATATTTGGTACATAGCTTTAAATTTTCTACTTGCCATACACAATTTATCAGTACAGTATTTAATATGTTTGTTGTCAAAGATCCAACTGTACCCACATGATTTTCCTTTTTCATACAATATAATAAAATGTATCCTATTCACTAAAAAGGGAAGGAATGGATTATTACTCCGAGACTAGCAATTTACATATGAACATATCAACATATAAATCCTGACAGAGCTGTTCATACTACTTAAAGTGACCCAGTCATTCACCAAACAGATATTTACTAAAATTTACTATGTGAAAAACAATATTCTGGATGATCTTGATAAATCAGTTAACAAAACAGACAAGAATCCTCACTCTAGGAATTTATATTCTAGTGAAGAAAGAATGAAAGTTTACGTTAAGCTAGAAATATGTACTTACACACACATGTTTATATAGAAATAGAGTGAAATTAATTTAAAACAAGCATTTCATGTTGACATCTTCTAATTCAAAAAACTCAGAAACTTTGATGAGCAAATTCCTTTAATTTTTAAAAACTTTGAACATTAACTTTTATTTTATAGTTCCCAATGGAATATTACATTAATATTTTATAAACATTTAACCATAAATAAAATTTCTCCTATCAACCCACCAATTTATATCAATCTATGCCTTATTCTGACCTCTTTTTCGCTCTCCTTCTTTTCATATTTTATAAAAAAATATATATCTTTTGCATAGTTTCAATTATAGTGGCTATAAAATGATAATTCTTAATTGTTTTACTTAAAATTTTCATAAAATGTCTGTTTTTATAGGGTCATTATTTATCATATTCATGGGAGCTCAATCTATCATATAACTATGACTTAATGTGTACTTTTTTGTTTAATTAAAAATATTATAAAACAATGTAAAAGTAACTTTTACACAAATTAATTTCTTCTACTGAATTTCCCCAATATGACTAAGGTGAAAGGTTTCTCACAATAAGAGCTGGAATAATTTATGATTTTTACAATGTATTGATAAATTGCATTCAAAAAGTTACTTCATAATCTTCAACATTATCACTTTTACCTATCACAGCACCTATCACTCCATCAGCACACGTTACCATCTGTGTGCCACTTCTGGTGATTGCTTTCTTCATTAGAGGAATTGAAGCATTAACACTGTAAATTGTGAACTGAGCTTGGCCAAATAATTGCCTAAGTTTTGTTTCTTTTCAGTTCTCATGATTTTACAGTTTTACTCTTTAAAAATATTTGTTATGAAAATAGTGCCTAATAATAATGAATATTTTCTTTTTTTAAAATATTTTATTTATTTTTAGGAAGAGGGGAAGGGAGGGAGAGAGAAGCAGAGAAGCACCAATGTGTGGTTGCCTCTTGCACACCCTCTACTAGGGACCTGGCCCATAACCCAGGCATGTGCCCTAAACTGGGAATCGAACAGATAACTCTTTGGTTTGCAGGCCAGTGCTCAATCCACTGATCCACATCAACAAGGAAAATAATGGGTATTTTCTTACCACAAGTAATTCCTCCACAGGTAGCCAAAGTTAAGTCAAAGTTTTGCCCATTTTAATTGTGACAAAACAGATGTCATAACAACCAAAGGGTCAGGGCAGGGCTGATCATTATGGCTGCAATAGGCAAACTTTAAGCTGCAAGATTTTCAGGGGAATGATGTTGCCTGTTTCTTTCCATTTCTTTCTCAGTTAGATTTAATATTACCTAACATTGTTCATTAACCAATTATCAATGTGTAATGTCAAATGAAGCATAGAATTGGGAAGGAAATACAGACTAGAAGATATCCTTCACACATTGGAAAAATAAAGTATGTTTCATAAAATCATAACTTTTCAATGCCTCCTTTAAGACTAATTTGGCCACAGTTATGGTGAGACTATATTTTAATGTTTTGTAAGTATAAAAAATGAGTTAATGAAGCTTAAAAAATCTTTTGCTTTCAAAAACTAACTGATTTTTTAAAAAAAAATTAAAGTCTAGCAAATGAAATCTAGAATTTCACCTAGTTAGAAAGGCTAAATTTTTATTTGGAATGACATTGTGTAATGTACTTCATGTATATTATAAGTAGAGCTATATCTACTGTATTTGGAGATGGAAGACACATAGGAACAAATTAGTTCCTTATTTTTATTTTTTAACAGTAAATTTCTAAGAAACTACAAACATTTGCTTGTAGACACTTCTAAATGTTAACATGCAATGACTGAGTCATTGACTTGATCCATCTACTAACTAGGAATCTTAAAACCTAGATGCCTATTTTGTGAAGACAAAAGTAGTACCTTTAAAGTTGATACCTTTTGCTGTCATTTTTCCCTGTTATCAATGATATTACTTACAACTGCAAATCTTTGAGGTCTCTGAATTTCTATTTTTTCTTCCCATACCAATGATTTGAGGTATTAGTGCAGATTATTGATTCTATACTGCTGAGCTCTCTAGATTATGGCAGATGAAGAGGTTTAGGGGTGTGTCTTAAAAACACCCTTTACTTTCAAAATTCACATTGTAAAAATGACATTCCTAGCTTTATAACTGTGTAGCTTGTATTATGTTGCTTAAAATGTTCTCCCAGTGGACAAGGTCACTTCTTTTGAGACTAATTTTCATTCTTTGTGTTCAATTTGGATTGAAAATATTATTGCATAGCTTTGCAGTCTGGGTCTTGCAACCATCATTAGGTGATAGATGAGATTACATTTTGAAGTGAAAACTTATCTTATGTATTTTCTGATGAAGTAAATATGCCAGGCATTTAGCATTTCATGCCTCAAAATTTAAGCATTGTAATGCTAATGATGTTACTATCAGAGGAATTTGCTATTAGATAATTTATGCTACTGTATAATTTACAATATTTTCAAGCAAGTGCTATAAAATTTAAAAACTCTGAAGACTTAAACTTCATATCTGGAAGAGTAGGAAGTGAAAAATAAAATTGTAGATCTATTAATTCAGTCAGTATAGAGATCACTATCTGATACGTGTAGGACCGACAAAGATAACACTATACTACTGAATGTAAATTCATAAAATTACAGAATTTTGCAAGTTCAGCTTTCTCTTCCTGAAAGGTTCTTTCCCACTCTACACTTTCTTCCTTCTTTTCTTCGTCTTTGTTTTTTAAAGATTAACTTAGTTCCCTACCAGAGTTCCCGCATCAAACTCATCTTCACTGTCATTAGTTGTTAAGTGCAATTTCTTTCACATTAACTCCGTGAAAGAAAATGTCACATCTGTCCTGCTCATCGCAATAGCTTCCAAACCTGCTGCGCTGTGGTTTGAGTTGGTTCCATCGTACGCTCTGGATTTAGACCACCTGGTTTTAAATCCTGCCTCAACCACATAATAATTTGGAGACCCTGGCCAAATGGCATAGAGAATCTGTGCCATGGTTTCCTCATCTTCAAACCAAGGTTTAAATAGTGCCTACTTCATAGACTGGTTGTGAACATTACATTATTTAATACTTGCACAGTGCAAGTACCTGTATGACACACTATAGAACTATTAGCAAAATGACAGCTATTTATATTGCTATTATCATTTTATGAATATTCATTAATTGCTGAATTTGTATGCATAGAGCATTTTTTAAACAGAGGACATTGTTTATTGATATAAATAAAATATTTTAGTAAACAAGTGGACAAAACCAAAGTCATCCCTTTGATAAATACTATTGAAATCATTTGGCAAGTTAACTCATAAAATACGGTGATGTTCTAAACTCTCTTGTTATCTGCCAAGTCTTGTTATCTTTACCACTAAATTATTGGATTTTATTGTAGTTATAAGTAAACTTTGTAATGCTCACTTTAAATTTATTCCCAGGTAAAAATATTATGTTTATGCTTATAGGTATAACATTTTAAAGACTTAATTACTTATTTTTCTCTGTGCTGGAGAAAATCCTACATTTTAGGGGGGAAATATTGACCATGACCATGAATTCTTCTTTATCTACCTTTTTTAATAAAGGTCTGGACTCCAGATCAGTCATCTCAATTCCCACAATGTAACTGTGCATCTACTTACCACTCAGCTGGCTTTCAAATCACTTGGAATTGTCCTGGAATCTGACAGCAAGTGTAATCTCAAACTTTTCAATGCCCAGTAGTTATCAAAAGAGAAGAGGAAGAACTAGTGATCATGGAATATCAGTAGGATACACAGTTAAAAATAATTTTTTTGGAGACAATTTAATTTTATTATTTGATTAAACTAATTCATTGGAAAGTTTCTGACAAGATTCAAATCTCATTTTCTGCTTGAACCTTTAGCATTATATAATTAGTTGGCACTGAAAAAATGCATAACAACTGTATGAAACACATCACTGTGTCTATCAGAGAAATATTTCATCAGACTGAACCATATCAGACAGAGAGCAGAATGCTGGGAGGAACTATGTTCCTGGTCTCATCATTACTGATGATTACCAAGGATTGCCAATGATTTTTCAAATTATAAACATTTTCCTTATGGAACTCTGAATCATGTAAGTAATTCACAATCCCTCTCAGGTTGGCTGTTACAAAGCTTAAGAGCAAATTCATAGCCCACATCTCGCTGTTTTATAAGACTTTATGGCATGGATTTTGTGCATCTTTTATCCTACTTCATCACATGCTTTTTCTACTTTGTCCTTTTCCCAAATGCTCTCATTTTCCAATTATATTTAATTTTGTTTTGCATTCCACTGCTTTCATTGCCTCAAAAAATCTGAAATAAAGTGTGGAAAGAAACACAATTTAGGATAATGCCTTAAAATACGGTCAAGGATAGATTTAGAGCACTCCAAATGATAGTGGACTAAATCATTGAACTAAATCAAACTTTTCATTCAGTTCTTTGAAGTTATTTGTTAAACACCTTGAATATTACCACAAAGTTATATAATTATCATTATATAGTGTGGTTCCTGAAAGTATTTGCTATTAAATCCAAACTCATTTACTAAATATATAATCAAAATATGCTCAATTTGAGATCCTTTTTATATTCAATATCCATTATTGCATTTCATGGAATTAGGAGATTTTGACACATATCTCCTTTAGCTCTCTGGGACAGAGGTCATTCTCCTTGATGCAGGTCCGTTGATTTAACATATGCTATTAATCACTTCCCTTGTGGGCTCTTTAAAAATTTCCTAAAAGAAGCTGAGTTGTTTGCCAAGCCCGTTTCCTAATTAAGGTTATTTTAAACCCTTGGTATTTTAATTTTATTTTTAGAATGACATATCAAGGAATAACACAGTAACACAGGAAAAACAAATAGTAGTATTAATAAGTACCACTAAACAAAATCACTTTTCACCTGAAACAAAGAGACCACTGAAGGGACACAGAATTCTGCTACTTTCTCTAATGGCTTCCATGTTCTACCTAGTTGAAAGTTATCTTTCTTTTTTACACTTCCTTTTAGTATCTTCAGCTTTTGAGTTTTAAGCATTTGGCAATGGCTGCATTTTATTTCATCTTTCTATTCTCTACGTATTCATTTGCACAATGAATAAATGAGTACAAATAGTGTTTCTCTTTCTAAAGGTCATGCTAATTTATAACATTCTATCTTTTTAAAAGAATTTCAGTGTAAGGTTTGTTATAATTTTATAGAAACACATATTAAGATAACTTCTTAAAAACTGAATTTACTACTTCTTAACACATAATATGAAATTGCCAGGTAATTTATTTTGCATTGTATTTCATACTTTCTTTCTTGTAAGTTTTAATGTATAGTCATAATAAAAAATAAAAAATAGAAAAAAGTGAGAAATTTTTAGTTTAAAAAATTTTTCTATATATAATAATGATATTTTTATTTATAAAATTTTCTGTTGTCACTAATATGTACAACTATATTGAATATTTACTCTTAAAAATGTTCATTGAGTACTTATGTGTATTTTAAAGTGGGGATACAAAAGTAAATATGATGTACTTCTTAGAGTGCATAATCTGCTAGGAAAAACAGTAGAATTATTGTAAATAAATCATCTTAATATGATAGGTGAGAAGAATTATGAATTATGTACAAATTGTTTAGTAGGCATAAGTGAGTTTCAGATGTATTATCCTTTTCTTCTACCAGAAAAATATTCTCCTGACTGAGAAATAGATATGTACTGTAAGCATGAATAAAGAATGTTTAAATTCACTATTAAGGAATGACCTACAGAGAAGCTCTGCATATGCCCTCTGGGAAATGCAAATTAAAATAACAATGAAGTAGCACTACTAGAACTGCCAAAGCCCAGGACACAGACACCAAATTCTGGCTAAGATGCAAGCAGCAGGACCTCTCACTCATTGCAGGTAAATGAAAACTGGTATACCACTTTGGAAGAGAGTTTCATGGTTTTTTTACAAAACTAAATTTAGTTTGAGTATACATACACTCCAGGCATTGTGCTTCTTGGTATTTGCCCAGAAGAATGGAAACTTATATCCACACAAAAATCTGTACACTGATCTTTATAGCAACTTCATTCATAATTGTCTAAACTTGAAAGTTACCAAAATATCCTTCAGTAGGAGACAGGATAAATAAATGGTACATACAGACAATGGAATATTATTCAGCATTAAGAAGTGAGGAGCTAGCAAGCCATGAAGGACATGGACAAGCTTAAATTAATATTACTAAGTGAAAAAACTCCAATCTGAAAAGACTACTTACTATATGACTTCAACTATCTGGCATTATAGAAAAAGCAAAATTATGGGGACAGTAAAAAGATCAGTGATTGCCAAGAGTTATGAAGGGGGGATGGATGAAAAGGTGTAATACAGAGGATTTTTAAGGCAGTGACACTATTCATTATGAAACTATTAATATATTGCTGGGTACATGTCATTACCCATTTGTCTAAACCCATAGATTCTAAAACAGTGAGAGCAAACTCCGATGTAAACTACGGACTTTGGGTAACAATGATACATCATTGTAGGTTAATCAGTTGTCACAGAGGTACCACTCTGGTTGGGAACGTTGATAGTGGGGAGATTCTGCATGTACGGGGGCAGCGAGTACATGGGAACTCTGTAGTTTTTGCTTAACTTGCTGTGAACCTAAAATCTCTCTTTAAAATGTTTTTAAAAATAATTGTCGTCTAGTTATTTTATTAACAAGGAAGTTTATAACCTTTTTAAACAAGAAAAATGTTTATAAACTGCTTAGTAGGTGTAGACAACTAAAGGAGGAGACAAAAACTTCAATAAGCCATCACCCAACATTCACCAGCATGAGGTCCTTGGAAGCTGGGAATTTTCAGGCAAAACCTTTCCTCTGAACTGTAGAATTGAGAGTAACAATAGATTACTGGTAAATCTTTTGTCTTCATGTTTATGGGAACAAATTTCACTGTATGACTTAAGTAAATACCTTTAACCAAGAAACATGTCTTCAAAAAATTAATATGAGAGTGAGGCTACCAGTCAGAACTAATGACACTGTCATTTAATTCATTTCTTAAATCTACACTATTGAGTCTTGGAGTTGGCAATCTAATTATATATTAGAAGTAATGGCAAAATTCCCTGTGTTTAACTTTGATCTGCCTTTGTTCTGCTGATGCCTTTCTAAGGTCGAATTCCTGAACAGATAGGTGAATTGAACTAAAGAGGTTGATTAGACCTAAATAAATTAGCCTTAAAGCAGCTTTTATTGGTGTTACATATTGAGTCAAATGGATGAGTTTACTTTCCGCTTGATCTCTCTGGAAATCCCACATCCTGTGAAAATGCATACCTACAGAGGAAACCTGTATAGACCCAGATGGGAATTGAAGGTGTACTGGAACGTTCCGTCACATCTGATTTCCAACTATGGAACATTGATCAGGGATACTGAGTGTATGCAGAAAAACCTATTTTAGAATTGAATGCCATATGGGAAAGAAGAGGAAAAGCATTCTTAGAAGGGTGATGTAGCCTTCTGTGGTTTACGGTGGTGTGAAAGGAGCACCATATGCCATATGCCAACTGTTAACCATTCATTAGTTAATGTATAACAAGAAAAAAAGTCATCTCTCTCACCCAATGAGTATGGAATTTGTGCAGTGTTACATCTATTAAGTGACCAAATTAATTTTAGTAAATAAAGAGTAGGGTTGATCATTATACTAAAATTAAGTCTTTCAGTATCATATTCTTCATCATGATCATCCTTTTCAGGCTATTTTCAGAAATAAAAACATGAAAGCTCAATGGGCCAATGGCTAGAATTTGATAGATACTTTTTTTGTTTAGTTAAGCTTTCTCAGGTTGGTGTTTTATGGGTTTCTTTTTTCTTTCTTTCTTTTTTTTTTTCTCTCTCTCAGTGAGCTGACATTGGACCTAAAGTCTGGCTGCAAACTGTCTGAAATTCTCATCAACTGGGCCATCTGCTCCAGCAGACACCACACGAGTTTGTGTCCCATCGACCTCACTGAGTGCCTTTGTCTCCGTTTTCATATATCAGAAATGCATAATACTATATTCTCTTAGTGTTTGCTTATTGCTAATTTTTCTTGTGGGAAAAGACCGTAGAATGCCATAGAAATATGAATGTACAATACATAAAATCTTACCATAATTAAATTTATCAGACTTCTAGCTAATAGGTAACATTAATTTCTTACCTTTAGTTAAATTTTAGTTTTACTTCAGCATATATATATATATAATTTTATAATCAAGTGAACTTTCAGATAAAATCTAGTCAAATCTAAAATTTCTATGTTCCCTTCCCTTTTCCCTCTGTTTACTCTCAGCCTGTAATTTCAAGGGAAAAGGGGAAGGGGTCACAGGAACAAATATAAAGGACACATGGACAAAAACTAAGGGGGGCGGAAATGCAAGGGAGGTGGGGAGCACTGTAGGGGTGGAATGGGATGGGAGTAAAAGACAGAAAACTGTACTTGAACAACAACTAAAATAAATAAATAATAAAAATATAATTTCTATGTCAATCTTAGCAGTGTTGATTCAGCTCATTCATATTCATTTGCATAGCATATTTGGGGATTTTAAATTTTGTTAAAATTAAAAATGATAGATACTCATTCTTTCTTTATATATATATATATATATGCTGAAGTAAAACTAAAATTTTTTTATATATTTTTCAGTAAAGTAATTTTCTGGTGTGCAAAAGAATTTTGGAGCAAGAGGACGCTTTCTATGTTCTGTAATAGAAAGGCTTAGCTCATGCTAGTTAATCACGTTTACTTTTGTCTATACTTGCTGTCTTTAGCACAGATTATGTTACATCTTTGCTTCAAACCTCTTCAAGGTTGCTCACACAGCTTTCTGTCTGAAATCTTCCTTTCTGTTTACCAAGTTGTGTTTTTTTTCCTATAAAAGTTAAAATTATGGCTTTATTGTCTGTGAGTTGAGAAAGTTGATATTTTCTTACTTTCTCCCCCCTGAGGACAACAATTGATCAGAGAAGCACAAAATACTGTTCTAGCTTTTTTTTTTTTTTTTTTTTTGGCCTGACTGTCCAAATAGGCAATTTCTGTAATCTTGGACTTTTGGCTTTCTATACTATTGATTGTTTCAAAATGACTGTTGGATAGGACTTGCAACATAGGTCAATGCAGAACTATTTCTTAACCTGAATTTAGCAATCTCGTTTTGAGTTTGGCAGTGGAATTGAAGGACATTCCTGTCCTCCCTGAGAAAGCGTGGCTTACAAATGGTTAGTCTGTTCTAACAAAGGCAGATAACATTTTATGAACTTATAATAGAGCAAAGTTAAATGTGTTAAATTGGAAATGATTCTAGTATCACTATACTATATAATGCTAAGCTGTATTACTGAAAAGAAACCAGCAGACCAAAATTGCTTATCTCTTTTATATTTCTAAATTCCTTTGTGCAACTGATTTACCGTGGTTTTTGCTGTTTATGCTCGTTCAGTTTCTAAGTGCCTGTAACTTGGAATGAGGCTGATGAGTCACATTAAGCATTCTCACACTCAGGGACAGCAGAGATGCAACAGCTCACTTAATTGCACTCATTTAACCATTAAGCCTCATTTCCAAGGGCTCTGCCAGTTGTCAGGTGCACTGTATTACAGTCCCACATGGCATGTGACATCTTTGCTACTTGCTGCATCTGGTTAGAACCCTCTAATAAATGCTGGTATCTAAGCTAGTGAAAGAGTCCAGGTGTAGGACAATGAAACTCAAGCTAATGATGGTGAAGCATTAAAAAAATAACTCTAGAGAAAATCTTACATCTGATGGAATAGGACAACACTTTTTCATATTCAAATGAACACAGTCATATTCCATAGGTGCATTAATTAATTTATTTTAATTTGTGAGTATTGGTCATTTTTCAAAAGATTAGTTTTAGAATAATTACTAGACATAAAGGATTCTGTTAATTTCACAAATTTTCAATGCGAATATTTTTGGTCAGACTTAGTAAGAGCTGGATTGTTGAATCAATGGACTTAAATTACTGGCATTTTACTAGAATGTACAGATTTCTCAATTCATACTTCCTTTGTCCTTTCACCAATGAGAAAATGCTTAAGTACATAAAAGTGATCAGTAAAAAAATCTCACGGTGGTTGCTTTTCAACTTTCCCTCAAATTAAAACTACAGCTACAGTTATTGTAAATAAAATAAAACACAACAAAAATCAAGTATAAGTACATGCCTATTTATTGTTTTTCTTCATAACATTATGTGTATCAATTTATATCACACAATATAGTTTCAACTATCAAAGTACTTAATGAAAAAAATACATATATGTGGTAGACTGAGTATAAGGCTGCACAATTTTAGGTATTATATTTAAATCTTTAATTCATTTTGAATTTATTTTGGTATACAGTGTAAAAAAGTGGTCCAGCTTTATTTCTTGCATGTGTCTTTTCAGTTTTCCCAACACCATTTATTGAAGGAACTGGCATTTCCCCATTGTATGTTCTTGCCTCTTTTGTCATAGATTAATTACTTTACCATCTAAGCGTGCCTTTATTTCTGGGCTCCTATTCTGTTCCATTCATTTATGTGTCTATTTTGTGCCAGTACCATAATGTTTTGATCATTAAAACTTTGTAGTATATTTTGAAATAAGGAAGCATGATACCTCTAGCTTTGTTCTTTCTCAAGGCTCCTTTAGCTATTTGGATCACTTATGGTTCCATACAAAATTCAGATTTTCTTGTTTTATTTCTTTGAAAAGTACCTTTGGAATTCTGATAGGGAATACATTAAATCTGCAGATTGCATCAGTAGCTTGGGCATATAAAATATATTAATCCTCTCAATCCATGAGCACAGTGTATCTTTCCATTTATTTATGTCATCTCCAATTTCTTTCATTAGCCTTATTATTATTTTTATATTATTTATTTATTTATTTTTACCAAGAAGGAAAGGCAGAGAGAAAGGGTGAAACCCCAATGTGTGAGAGAAACATTGATCAGTTGCCTTTTGCCTGTCCCCAGCTGGGAACTTGGCCTGCAACCCAGGCATATGCCCTGACCAGGATTTGAATCTTTGAGTTTGTGGGAGGATGCCCAACCCACTGAGCCACACCAATCAGGGCCAATGTTTTATTATTTCAGAGAACTGGTCTTTAATTATCTTGGTTAAAATTATTCCAGGTATGTTGTTTTTGATGCAGTGTAAATGAAATTGTGTTCATTGATTTCTCTTTTTGATAGCTTGTTATTAATGTGTAAAATGTAGCCTACATATTAATTTTGTATCTTATAACTTGTTTGAGTTAACTTATTATTTCTAATAATTTTTGGTGGAATCTTCAGGGTTTTCTATGAACAGTATCATGTCATTTGCGAATAGTGACAGTTTTACTTCTTTCCAATTTGGATGCCTTTTATTTATTATTTTTGGTTCGATTGCTGCGTTCGACTTCCAAAATCATGTTGAATAAAAGGTATGAGAGTAGGTATCCTTTTCTCATTCCTGATTGTAAAGAAAAAGCTTTTAGCATTTTGTCACTGGTACATTGTTAGCTGTGGGCTTATGTATAGTTTTTATTATGCTGAGGCATGTTCCCTCTATACTCACTTTAAAGAGAATTTTTATCATAAATAGGTGTGAATTTTTTCAAAGCTTTGAATGAATCTATTGAGGTGATCATGACTGTTATGCTTGGTTATGTTAATGTGTATCACATTGTTTGGTTGGTGGATATTGAGACATCCTTTCAATCCATGGAATAAATCTCAATTGGTCATGGTGTATACTCTTTAAATGTATTGTTGAATTTGGCTTGCTAATATTTTGTAAAGAATTTTTGTATCTATGTTGAAGATATTAACCTGTAATTTTCTTTCTTTTGTATTTTGGTAGTATCTTTTTCTGGTTTGGTATCAGAGTAACCCTGGCCTAGAGACCTGAACCACAGACCTCCTAGAAAAAAAACACTGGAAGCAAATTATTTAACATCAATATTAAAAATATATTTTTTGATGAATCTCCCTGAGCAATACAAACAAAAGCAAAAGTAAACAAATGGTATTTTTAAAAATAAACTATTAAAAATAAATCAACACATGGGACTACATCAAAACAAAAAGTTTTGCACAGCAAAGGGAACCATCAACAAGACAAAAAGAAAAACTGCTGAATTGGAGAAGATATTTGCAAAAGACATATTCTATAAGGGGTAATATCCAAAATGTATACAAAATAATTAAACTCAATATAAAAACGTTCAATAAAAAATGGGAGCAAATCAGAAAAGATATTTTTCCAAAGAAGACATAAAATTCTAGCAAACATATGAAAAGATGCTCAACATTACTAATCCTAAAAAAATGCAAATCAAAACCCCAATGAGATGCCACATTGCCCCTATCATAATGACTATTATCAAAATGTCAACAAACAGCAAGAATCAGCAAGGATACGAGAACAAAAGCACTTGTGTTCTGTTGATGGACATGTAAATGCATGCAGCCACTGTGGAAAACAGCATGGAGGGTTCTCAAAAAATTAAAAATAGAACTACAATAACAACCCAACAATTCCACTTTAGGGTATTTATCCTAAGAAAAGGAACACACTAACTTGAAAAGATATACACACTCCTATGCTCACAGCAGCATTATTCACAATAGCCAAGGTAGAGTAGCAATCTGGATGTCGACCAATACACTAATGGATAAAGAAGATGTGGTCTATGTGCAGTGGAATATTACTCGGCAGTGAAAAAAGGGGGGGTAAAATAACCATTTGTGACAACATGAATGAACCTAGAGGAAATTTTGCTAAATGAAATAAGACAGGCAGAAAAAGACAATATTATGTGATATCACTTATATGAGAAATCTAAAAAAACCCAAATGAACAAAAACAAACAAATGAAACAAAACAGAAACAGACTTACAAATACAAAAAACAAACTAAGGTTGCCAGAGCACAGGGCTTTGGGAAAAGAGGTGAAAAAAGTGAATGGGGATGAGAGGATAAGAGGTGCAAACTTCCTGTTATAAATAAATAAGACCTAGGGTGCAATGTACAGTACTGGGAACAAATCAATCATATGATAACTCTGAACAGTGACAGATGGCTATGGACTTATTATGGTGCTCACATTGAGGTACATAAGTATTGAATCATTATGTTATACTTCTTAAACATAATATTCTATTATCCACTATACTTAAAAACAGTGTGTAGCTTGCCTTTCATTTTTTTTCTACTGCATTTTCTAATGACTGGGGAAAACAACCAGATCAGGTAAACATGAGAAATAAGAGATTTGCATTGTTTTGAAGGGAGATTGAGGGTAAATAAAGGATGTTGGCAGCCAGCTGATTTTGGTCTTCATCAAGGAGAAAACAAAATGAAAAGGCTTAAGTTGCAGTGCTAAGAATTAAAGCTAAATATGTGGTTTTACAACCACAAAAGTAGTAAAATAAGCAGTAAAATTCAAGAACCAACAACTTGAACAAATACTTTATTATTTCATTTTATAAAAAATTCTCTTTCTCTCCCTTAAACCCTCCCTTCCTTTTGTTTCAGTATTCAATATCAATGCAGTCCATCAGATACCAAACATATTAATATAACTGTTAACTAACTTTACATGAAATAGATGGAAACTCAATAATTTATTAATGATATAGAGAGACTACTCTTCTTTGATATGCCACCTTGTACCATGTGGTCAGAAAATTGATTTTCAGTGAAAGTTATTTTCAACTTCCACTAAAGGTCAATGACATTTTTAAAAAGTTTAGCCCAGCTGGTGTGGCTCAGTGGATTGAATGCCAGCCTGTGAACCAAAGAGTCACCCATTCAATCCCCAGTCAGGGCACATGCCTGGGTTGTGGGCCAGGTCCCCAGTAGAGGGCTCATTAGAGGCAACCACACAGTGACGTGTCTCTCCCTCTTCCTCTCTCCTTTCCCCTCTCTCTAAAAATAAATAAATTTAAAAAAGAGAATAATTAAAAAAATTAAAGTTTAGAATATAAAAATATAGTTCATGTTAATTATTATTAAAACCGAAATTTAAATTTAATCCATTTAGCACACCCAAATGTATGGGTAGGTCTCTTTTCAAGGCCTATGTTATATATGTGTATTTTGCAATATGGCTATGGGTTTTTCACAAATTCATTAGTGTAAGTTGGTATAACGTTAGTGTATTTTTAAATGTTACAATGTTCTTAGGTTGGATTTAATCAAGCTATAAAGTAACCTATAACTATAAATGTAACAATGCTTATATTCTCCTTTGTTTCTTTATTCCCACTTCTTCCCTCCCTTTCTTCCTGTTTTCCTTTCAAATTGAACAAATAATTGATTTAGTCTGGGTTATTCACTGTAGTATGGTGAGAATACACAGATAATAAAAATTAGCGTAACCTCCATGTAGTCTGGTGGAAGGAAACAGACAAATATACTAGTAGAATGTATGCAGTAATAGAGTGTCTGTGTCATAAAGTTCAGTCTAGGATGTCTTGGATTATGCAGGATGGGTAAGTAGTACAGATTAGAGACATCTGTGAAGCAGAGAACATCATTTTTTAAACTTAAGTCTTTAATCGGGACTTATATTGCGAGTACTGATTTAGTGGCAAGGACACATCACCTGTGGCTAGGTAGCAGCTGCCCCCGCAGGCTTCCCCTGGTACCAAATTCCTGGAGAACAGCTGGAAACCCCGTGGAACAGGCTAGAGAGATGAAGGCTCAAACGTGAAGTTGGTAGGTCTCTTAGGGAGGATAGTCATGGGAACTCCCACTTTTCACTCTAAAAACCTTCAAGAGTAGTAATTCTTAGTATAGCAAAAAAATGAAAATACTTTCTCTTCGACTTCCCTTTTTGTTATATAAGCCATGTGTGTTCATTATAAAAAAATTTTAACAATTAGATTAAAGCAAAGGGTGGTATAAAGTCCAGTTTTCCACTGCTCTGTAGTTCATCTTAATTTAAACATGAGAAACCATTCCATTTTTGTCTTCCCAAGATTCTATAGATTTGTCTTAATGGTTTTGTACAGGGTGTTGCTTGTCCTTGGGCCATTGCTAGACAGAAAGTTGTTTCATAGCCTCTCTCTGTCCTCTTGTACCTGAGGAAAGCAAACAACCCTCATGAGGCTTTCTAAGAGATTTTGCTGCTAGCAAAAATAGGCAAAAGAAACATTGAATGCAAAGGGAAAGTTTAAAATTGTCAAGAACTCTAACTCTGCAAAAGTGGTCTCCACTCTTCTAATTTGCTTTATGACTCTGGGCGTAGTATTTATTTAAGCATGTGTTTTAAAAAATGATTTGGCCAGATAACATAAAAAAGTACTTCCAAGCCCCATAATTCTATTCACTGAAATATAAATAAACTAAGTACCAAATTGCTGTTATTATTTTTTAAAAGCAATTTTCACTGAGGCCCTAACCTGGTTTCTCTGAGAAGCTTTTACTACCAAGATTTACTACCCTTGCGCTCTTCTCCAGAATGTGCCAGAATTTTGTGATGTTTGTCATTCCATTTGCTGACAAGTTTATGTAGTTTCTCCCACTGTCTGGATGAGTACCTGTATTGCCTTTTTGCATGTCCAGACCTAAGATACATTCTGAGGAAGATGTTCATTTTCAAAGAGGAAGCCCATTTTTCTGGTTACTCATCTAGGAGCATCTTTACTACCCAAGGCCATCAAATATCCTCTATGACACAAGAAGTTTGGCTCTTCTTTGGCCTCTGACACCTTCCTTCTCTCACTTGGAAACATTCTTGGGGGAAAAAATGAGACAAACCTCTGCAAAAGGGTTAATGATGTGTCATTAAACATGAAAGATACCAAAGTCAGGGACAGAAAAAGGAAGAGAAGGAAAGCTCAACTTCCAGCCATGGAGAAAAAGAAGGTCTCTACCTGTGGTCACAGTAAATTACTCATAAATTAAGTCAAGAATGTGAAAATTTAGAACTGTCTGAACCTTGTAATCATATACCATTTAGAACTGTCATTTTCAAAACTTTAATAAGGAAAATAAAATCACGATGAATGAATAATATTTTGTCGGTTTCAGAAACTTTCTATTCTACTTGGAAATCATAAAAGGATAAAATTTGTTGTATAGATAAGGAATCTGAGATCACGCCTCAGAGACTTGCTCTCCCTGTTGAGACACGCCCTTGCCTTAGGACTACTCCCAGACGACAGGGCCACTGCCTTCCTCCCAGCAGACGCTTTGTTCTATTTGCAGAATCAGGAACTCTGTGCATGGAGATCACCACATGATTTCTCGACTAAAATATTTTTACCATGGACTTGCCTTAAATATCAACCTATATACTATTTTATTTTAAGTAGAAGTACGACATGTTCTAATAAAATAATGACACTTAAATCCCAAATTTTACTACTTACTGTCTCTGAGATGGTAGAAAAGGTGCTCTACATGTCTGGGCTTCAGTCACCTCACTATAAAATAAAAATAATAAAACACTTATTGTAAAAAGATTATTTTGAAGATTATATTTAACATAAGTAAAGTATTTAATATAGCATAATTAGGTAATAAGTATTACATGGTTTTCTTTGTCTATTTGCCAGTATGTTGCGCTATTTAAGTTTACATATAAAAATGTAAAAGTTAACTGTATGGTAATGTTAAAAATAATTATCATGCACTTTTTATACTGAATATGTCCAAGAAATTACTTATTTAAATGCCTTTATCTAACCTAAATGATCTGAAATTATAGGACACCTGAATTTTAACCCACGATGTAGAGAATGGTGCTAGAAGTAATAAAAGAAAGCATCTGTCATTAAAATTAGGTCTGGTGACATTCACAAGAGAAGAAATACTGAGGGGCTGATTCAGATATGTTGAGTTTATGAGAAACAAAATACTAGAGGTGGGAAGCAACAAAGTTCCAGATTTCCTCACATTCTGTTTGACTTAAATCTCACCATACAAAATGATCTCAGGGTTTTCTTAATGACTACAACAGTGAGCAGAAAAACCTCTTCCCTGAGAATAAAGAGCTAATGTAACAACTTTCATCTTTTTTTGAAAGAGACAAAAGCAACGAGGGCAAAACTGATGAAAGAACAAAAGTGAACTGGGACTAGCCTTAAAAACACCATAAGCACACTTATGAAGTAAAAATTCAGTAAAACAAATCTTCTTGTGTCTTAAAGTTGTGAGTGTTGCCAGCAGCAAAATCACTCAGAAGGTGTCACGCGGGTTGTGAGCTTTCCTCGGGTATAAGGGAAAAGAGAGAGGCTATGAAACAGCTTTCTGTCTAATAATGGCCCAAGGAAAAAAGGACCTTGGAGAAAACCATCAGCACAAATCTATAGGAACTGAGGAAGACAGCGATAGAACACTACATGCTCATACAGCCTCACACTCTGTGGGGTATGAGCACAGAGAAAGAGAGAGGCATCTTTGGGGTCTGTTTCTTTTCTTATAAGAACACTCATTCTGTTGGACTGGGCCCCACCCTTATGACTTCGTGTAACCTGAATTAACTTCCTTGGAAACCCCATTCCCAAATACAACCACACTGGGGGTTAGGACTTTAAATTTGAGGTAGACACAAACATCAGTCCATAACATTAGCTTGTAAGTAACCATGTCCATCTGGCCTCCTGTGAAAAGAGTACCAGACACCAAGGCTGTGGAGATTTCCTAATGAGACCAAGATCTGTGAGATCAGCTCAGAAGTAGGAGTAAGGGAATGTAGGGGATGAAGCAGGAAAAGTCAATGAAAGTGAACTAGGATGCCACACAATGATCTCCTTTCAACCAGGATATATAGAAACGCCATGAAATAATTCAGGATTTTTAATTTGAAACTTGGGAGACTGGAATATTTGTTCATTCTCAGCTGCCTCATTGGTTGAAGGATCAACCTAGGAAAGTTAAACATGTGCTTTTCCAATGGCCAAGCCAGATCGCTCTAAGCAGAGAGGATTAGGTCCAAAATGAGGAAAGACATATGATCTGAGCTTTGGATAGGATGCTGAGAGCCAAACACAAGGTAAGCTGGAACTGCCACCTGTGCTGCAGCTGATGTCAGGGGCGGGCCGGGAGACCCATAACATGAGCACCACAGGCGCGTCTGTATAATGCTAATCTTTATTCAAATGCAAACAAGCAAAAATAGATTGGCTTGTAAAAAGCTATGGGTTAGCTTCACTTAACGACTGTGGTTAAACATTATATTACCCTTTAAAATTGGAGGATAGTTTCCCATGCAAGGTGGCAGTAGTAAAGAATGGATGCGGGCTTCAGTTTCCTATTGGTGCATACTGGCATAAAAAAGCAACTGTTTTATTACCACTCATGTTTCTGCACTAATGTACTCAGCTAGCTGGTCTTCTGTCCCTCCTGATGTTTGCTAGGGCTGCAGTCTTCTGAAGGCTTGATCCAACAGCCATGGTCCAAGATGGCACTTGCACTCGGCAGGCAGCTGATGCTGGCTGTCAGTGGGAAGCTCATTTGGAGCTGTTGACCAGAGCACACATGCATAGCCCCTCCCTGTGGCCTGGGTTTCTCTTTGCATAGCATCTGGGTTTCAGAGTACCCTAAAAGAGAAGACACTGAAGTGGCCAGACTGTCATAATGCTTGCTTACACTCAGAAGCTTTTAAATGTTCCTACCTTTGCATTGCATCATTCAAAACAGTCACAAGACCAGCCTGGATTTATAGAGGAGAATATAATGCTTCTCCTTTTGGTGGGAAATGCAGCATTGTATGCACACACAATAGAAGATATAATTATTTACAAAGAGTTTTGTGCTCTATCTACTAAAATAAGATAACTGGACTTATTGATATATCAAGATAATTATTCAACAATTCTTTCCCAAGATTCTACTTTGGTTAAAGTTATACTTAATCATCTATTAATATTAAGAGTTTTAAAGGAGGACCAAAATTCTCTCCTACTATAGTTAAGGGCAATTGGAGGATATCTCAAATATATTAAAACCTATATTTGAGTTCCCTGAAATGCTTTTTAAATAATATGAATCCTTGGACATAATGTGACCTAGTGAGTAATGGCCTGCAGTATTGTTTAAAACTGGCATTTTAAATAATGCACACTAGGTATCTATATTCAACACTGGAAAGATGCATTGCTATGTCTTTCTCTGGAATAAGAGGAGACTGCTGGGGAACGATAGCTGTTCTGTACATCAAACTCATGGATAGATGTTTGAGGTAGCATGTGTTGGAGAGCATGCATGCAGTTATAGAAGCTAGGTAGAGAACAGTGTTTTTTTGGAAGCCAGTTCATTAGTCTAGAGGTCAATTGGGGAAAATGGAAATATGGCAAGACTAGATGAACCAAGCTAAAGTGTATAAGGGGACCGATTGGGATGAAGTTGAATATAATAAGTAGGGAACTTCATCTTGAAAGTAAAGGTAGTCATTGCAATATTTGAACAGGGAGTGCCATATTCAGATATACACTATTAGGCAATGGATCAGAGACAGAGAGCTCTGGTAAGAGGGAAAGGCAGTAATGAAGGTGAGAACTGATAGTGGCATGAACTATGGTAGTGACCCACGTGGTTAATGATAAGGAAGTCATTGGAGGTGTTTGCAGGGGAGTAAGTAGATCACCTTCCTTATAGAATAATTTGAACTCCCAGTAATGATTCTATTGTACAAAGGTATCTGTCCAATCAGGAAACACAAGTGAATATATGTAACACTAAACTCATCTACAAACTATAAAAACATACTTTCTATGTTGCCAGACTTTATGGAAACCTGTACAACTGGATGCATATACTTTTCTGTAAAAGTCACCTATTTTTCTTTCTATTGTATATCCAAAGGACGTTCAGCTATTAGTATTCTGGGTAGGATACAAAGGTCATCTTTTTAGCTGGTTTTATGTGTCACAAAGGCACACCCCATTTGTTTCACTTTGTTGTTCCTATTCCCTTCATGGAACTTCAGGAGGTATAACCACAAAGTAATGATTTTCCAATGCGATTCATAAGCTAACTCTGAAGGCAATTCCAAGAGCATCAGCACAGTTTTGAGCTGTGGCAGCACTGTTGAAATGGAGGACAGCCTCCCCAGGTAACGGCTTTGAAGAGGGCAATACTCATTAGAATGTGTTTCACTGGAATGCTGGTTTTAAAAACACCTTTATTTTTTTTTGTCATGGCCCTTGTATACCACTGGTCTACTAAGCATTCTGTGAGGATTTTTGACTAATTTATGGCTGTGCCTTATTTTAAAGGAGAAGTTAGAGTTATATTATAGAATTTGTTTCTTCCCTTTCAGCAAAACCAAATAGCTTTCTGTCTGGAGGGCTTTTGACAACCTCTGCATCCCTGATGGACACAGGCAGGCCTGTGGCTCATTTGCACACCCAGGAGAAAACAACGGAGGGGAAGCAACTGTACTGGGCCTAGAAATGCTAAGGGCAAAAAGCGAGATCCGACCAAATCTTGAACAGTCTCAGACACATGAAATGTATGCTGACTCCAGATTTGTATTTTCATTCTTTAAAAATGAAGCAGGCCACGTCCCTTGAAGAAGAAAGTGAAGGAAATCAGACTATTTTTATTGAGTTTGGAAGAGGCTATCCACAAAGGTAGTCAAGTTGAGCCCTGCTTCCCCTGCCCATGCAAAGCAAAACTTAACAATGGAAATGCTATTTCTCCTCCTCCTCTAAGAAACCCCTAGTCACTTGCTAAATGTTTATTTTCCCGCATACCCAAGAGAGATTGCAAGCATTGCCAGCATCATTATTCCTTTTCCTTCCAAATGCCTTATGTTTTTTTTTTTTCATCCAGAAAGTCCTAACTCCTGTTGAAGATAGTAGCTTCACAACCAAACTACAAGGTAAACAAGCAACCTTGGTATTATGAAATGATCACAATGAAATTCTTTTCTCCAAAAGTATTGGCTATACAAATAATCAAATTCTAACCCTTGTTGCAAACTTCAATAAAATCTCCTGAATTTTTCCATGCAATTCTGGTCTTAAAATATTCCCTGCATTGGTACATGAGAGTGCAGCGTCTGTGCACTGTAAAGCTATTCTGTTCTTCTAGAATCTGTGGCCATTCACTACAACTAATGTGTGAACCCTCTTATGACAATTTCATGTGCCTAAACGCATCCAAACATCTACAACCCTTTCCTATGCTCCTGGGAAAATTGAGTGTGACACTAGAAAGTCACTGATAGTAATTACAATAAATTATCTATAGATTGAGATTAGTGCTGTCAAAAATTCAATTTTTTTAAAGCAAAGGCAGGTATACTTCAGTGCATACCCATTGGGTGGAAGTAAGAAAGCATAGAAGTATAATGAATGAAAGATAGTTTAAGACTTTCCAGTAATTGAGACTGTAGTTCAAAACACTCCTCTACTTTTTCATGATAAAATGATATAGTTCTATAATAAATTAAGATGTTCTATTCTGGAAAGGCATGGGAAGTATGCAACAGTTTGTAATGGAGTAATTTAAATGTCACATCTCAATCACATATTCTAATTTTTATGAATCTGTATTTATTTCTTAGCATAAAACTACCTTTCGCACACTTTGTAAGTTTAAGTTTAGATTCACAAAGAGCATAAAATATAAACATGACACAGACACATATGCCAACATTTACTTCCTCTTTCCCAAGTTCCTTCATAGCATATCCACAGCAAAGCGATAATAAAGAATACTTTGAAATGCAAGCACTGTACAAGTGCAAGGCAGATTTTTTTTTCCTTCAAGGATTGGGAGAGGTCAGATTTTAAAAATCAGGAAGCTTGCAAGATAAGCAAGGCACATGGCTCCAAGGCACATTCATAGGACAAAACACACCAATTTGAATGTTTTCAAAATGGTAATGCCACTACTAAAAAAGGGTGTTTCGATGACACCTTTTGTTACCAAAATCTTCATACTCGAGAAGCCAGCACCAGAAATGTGTTCTGTGATCGAGGTGGGGACTGTTCCTTTTCACCTTCACTCTGGGGGATAAGCTAAAGCCTATTAGTCAAATATCAGCCAGAGGGATTCAACGCACTTCAAGCAGCTCTCTGGCCGGAGTTCGAGAGCTTGGACTCTGATGTCAGACTGCTTGGGTTTTAATTTGACTGTCTTTTATTAGTTCCAGAGAAAAGGAGCTATTTAAACTTTCTGTGCCTCAATTTCCTTAACTAAGGGTAACGATAGAATCTGTCTTGTAAGGATACTATAAAACCACGAGTAACACTTAGGGAAGTATTTATACACCTGTACACACACACATATACATACACTGGCACACATGCGCATACACATGGAAGTGTGTGAGCTGGTGTGATGTTCCTAGTAGAGAAGTGTCTGTATCCATGGAACATTTTTCATGTATCTGAACCCTGAAAAAATGACCTAAGAAAGAATATGTGTTTTGAGACTATCTGAAAAATAGAGACTATATTTATGTTAGTAATGTTCCCCCTTGTTTGCTCTTAGTTACTGCTATGCTGATCCATTGTCAAGAAGGGCCAAACTCTCTTACCCCAGGTGGAAGCTGTTCCAAGCAGCTTTGTTCCCTAGGACTACCGCACCTGGGTTTCAGTGGACTAGCTACTCATCGGAGAGGCATAGGCAGCATTTCACATGACCAATGCCATTTTTGCCACCTTGTGGGTTGCTTTCAGAATCTTTAGATATTCAGAGACAAAGATGATGTTATTTTATCAGACAAAAATTGATCATTTCTTTGTATTTACAGATTTTTGTGAAAACCAATCTTAATACTTTCTAGAACACTTGGTTTGGAAATGTTCAACAAATATTTACTGAAGACCAATTAAGGTCCAATCATGCTGATAGATGATGAAAGTACACAGGTGAAGAATCCTGTCTTTAACCTCTCTGAGCTGTAAATATAGTAATAATATGGTGGGGTGATTCCTCAAATGTGTCACTGTGTTTCTTAGAATACCAATCCCATGATGCCTAAAATGTAAAAGTCTCATCTTCACATGATGTAACATAGTAGAATGTACCCAAGTTAAATGTTGTCAGCTCTATACCTTTTAAACTAGAGTGATTATTAATAATTGACTGTATTGACTATATAATCCTAATCAAAGTACTGATAATAAGAATAAGTTGTCAAATTTTTTGTGTAGAGGATTTTTTATTATTTATTCACATAAATTAACAATTATTAACTAACTTACATTTTCATTAGTCTCCTATTTCATGTGATGAATGGCAACTTATCTTTTTTTACACTTACACCTGTGATTTTCAAAAAGCCGTGATTACAAATATATCTTTACTCCCTTGTCATATACAGTTCTAGATAGGAGGAAAATATTTGATCCTGTGATGTTTTCTGATTTATTTTAGCTTATATATTAAGCAATCTCTTATTTTGCATTTTTTAAAGTATAAGTTTGCTATAGGAGTTCTTATATACTTCTTGAAAATCTACTATAGGGACTTTGAAAAGCTGCTATAGGTGTTTTGTACAAAATTTAAAATACATAAGTGAAAAATTACTAAATTTCACTACCTTCCTTGCCCTCCCAACTCTGTAGAAAGGATTACTATAACCAGTTTCTTATTCTTCCTTTTAGGAATTGTTTATGAATTTAAACACATACACATATAAGTATTAAATATAGTTGATTATATGTTGTATGCATGGTTCTGCACCCTATTTTGCACTGCATGTAATGTGGACATTTGTCCATAAACTAGAATAAGTTATAAATACCTCATTAATCTCAAAGTTTGTCCAGAGTGGAAGACACTCCAAGGGTAACCCTGGGTAAATTATGCCCTTATGTGATCCATGATGCTTGAGTGCAGGCAGAACTCACTTGTAACCAATAGAATATGTAAAAGTGACAAGATACCACTGCCTTAATTAGGTTACATTATATGGCAGAGATGAAGGCTTGGCATTTTCATGATTACTTTCCTTCCCATAAGACTCTGTCTTGGCAGGCTGGAGAGAGAAGAATTAAGGGATGAAGTTGTGAAAGGCCTATGGAAGGGGGCAAGTGGTAATGGCCTCAGGGCAGTCCTAGGGGTTCCTACCAACAGATGGCGGGAAAAAGAAGGCCTCAGCCATGCAGTTGCAGGGAAATGGCTCCAGTCTACAACCCAGATGAGCTTGGGAGAAGATTTCTTCTTCATTAAGCCTCCTGATAAGAGCACAGTTTTACTCACTTGATAGCAGGCTTGTGAGATACTGAGCAGCGAATTCAGCAAAAACCATGCCTGAACTAGACAACTAGTCGATGGAAGCCATAATACAATAAATGTGCAGTGTTTTAAGCCACTAAGCTGGCTTAACTTTTTAAAATTAAATTTATTGGGGGTCACATTGGTTAATAACATTATTCAATTTTCAAGTGTAAAATTCTATAATATATCAACTGTATATTGCCGAGGACCCAAAGTGCAGTCTCCTGTCACCATATATTTGACTCCCTTTATCCTCTTCATCTTCCTCTCCATTCCTCTCCTCCTCTGGTAACCAGCATAGTGATTGCTTTGTTCTGTGTCTTGCTTTTCATATGCAACACAGAGCAATGGCTTTAATGCACTTGGTGTATCATTGCATGGATATGCCATTATTGATTGATTGACTGATATCATTTTGTGTCTTTTTGAATATTGAGGCTTGATGGCAGGGAAAAACTTAAATTAATACAACTCTTTATTTTGTGAAATGCTATAAGCCTTAGTTTAAGAAACTCTTCTTTTTATACTTATTTGGTTATATATTTTAACCACAATTCTCACTCAGATGTTCCTCTCCCTCCCACCTATGGGTGACCATTTAAATGCGTTCAATGTATATTTATTTTTGTTAGATTATTTTTCTTTTGGTTATGGACATGCATTTCAAATTTCCCCAGGTGCTACTGAAGTATAGATCTAACTTTTTTCCTGTTATCCAGAATTATATTTTTGATGGGCCTATACTGTTATACTAACATTTATTTATTTGTTTCTAATATCTGATAGCATTATATTACTTTCTTTTCTGTTTCCTCAGTAATAGATATCTAGAGTACCTCCTACTAGTTCTTATTAAAACAAACTATTTTATAGCTGAACATTTATGTTCCCACGTGAGAATTTCTGTAGGTACATACCAGGAATAAAACGTCAGGGCTGTAGGATCTTTCAGTGTTTGATTTATCTAATCTTTACAGATTGATCTTCAGGACGAGAATGGCGCTATACCACACTACACACTCTGATCAGCAGTTCACAGGGATTCACGTTTTCCCAAACTTCTGTCATAAGCCAGCTTACAAGTTTTAGCAATCTAATGGGTCTAAAATGGGGTCTTGCTGTTGTTTTAAATTCCACAGTTTCATGAGTTTCAGTACAACTCTACATCCTGTTTACTGTTTGCATTTGTCCACTTTTGAATTGTCTGTCTTTAATATTTGCCCAATTTTTGTTGTTTTGTTTTCTTAATGTACATAAATTCTGTATGTATATGGCTGATATTGGTGGGGAAAAAGTGTAATGAGTTTCCTTACTTGTTGTAGCCCAGACAGAAAACTTAATTAGGAAGAATTGTTATAAACTTATGAGACTGGAAGGTGGTGGCAATCAATTGATACCATTTGTTGAAGATTTTTCTGATTCATATGTCCACACCACTTTCCTGCTTTATACAGCTTTATAGTAAGAGTTGATGCCTTATTTGTCTTCTTCAAGTTTGTTTTAGTTATGGAAAGTCTATTTTCCACTAAATTCAACTCAATTTTAAGAAAAAACTATCCATTTCAAGGAAAATTATGTTGGATTTGTAGATTAATCAGGGGAAAATTGACACCTTACAAATATATATACAAGATATATATTTCCATTTATTTAAAGCTACTTTAATTTTCATTAGTGATAGTTTATAATTTTAATGAAGAAGCTTTACACATTTCTGTTACATTCATTCTTAGGTATTTGATAATATTTGATATTATTTTTATTTGCAAAGTAGTTTATCACATGAAGAAACATATTCAAATTAAGATATTTAATATTTGATTGTTTTGTTGTTTAGGTTCCTGTTAAAGGTGAGATTATGTGGTATTTGTCTTTTACCACCTGGCTTATTTTGCTTAGAATAATGCTTTCCAGTTCCATCCATGCTATTGCAAAGGGTACCAGCTCCTTCTTTCTTTCTGCTGCTTAGAATTCCATTGTGTAAATGTACCAAAATTTTTAGATCCATTCATTTACTGATGGACACCTAGGTTGCTTCACAACAAAACAATCAAACAAGCAAAATATAAT
>PVKM010008620.1:0-38646 GCA_004027735.1 Carollia perspicillata
TCAAAAACTCAAGGCTTTTTTTACCTAGAAAATCCACCCCCCAACGGTTTTCATTGATGGCTCCACTTTTATTGGTTCTTCTTCTGAAATTACTAATATTTATGTATTAAATGTATCTCTTGTCTATGTTTTCACATATGTTCTCCATATTTATATCTCTTTATTCTTTTCTCTGAATTTTGTGATGCCAAAGGTTACTTCTGCTCTGGCAAAACTGTTTTCTTTAGAGATCCATTTTGCTGTTTACATCCTCCATTTCAATTTGTTTGTCTGTTTATTGCATTTTTTTGCTCATCAGTTTTTTATTAAATACTTTTGAATTTTATTGTTGTTCAAGTACAGTTTTCTGCCTTTTCCCCCCACCCCTCCCAACCACCCCACCCATGTCTACCTCCCTCTCCTGTTTCCAATCCCCCCTTGTTTTTGTTCATGTGTTCTTTATAGTTGTTCCTGTGAACTCTTCACCCTTTCCCCCCCATTATTACCTTCCCTCTGGTTACTGTCAGTTTGTTCTTAATTTCAATGTCTTTTGTTGTTCTAGCTTCCCTAAACTGTTTGTTTTTCTCTCTATGGTTCTCTGTTCAAAATTCATAGAACAAATGTCCTTTTGAAGTTTGATGAAAACACAAATCAAGAGTGCTCTCAAAATTTCTTGTCTCTGGCTGAAACTATATTTCATAAGAAAATATTTTCTGGTTCCATGAAGTTGTCCTTTCTTTTGAACTGTGCTGTGTTTTTCATTTGCCTGGTTATTTTTCTCTGGGTGCTTATTATTACAAAAGGACCAGTAGCTGAGATCCCATTCAAAATCATTCTGATCCAGGGGAAGGGAGAAAATAGAGAAGACAGGTTTAGATTTACTAAAATTACCTGCTGATTTGGTATCTGGAGAGGAAGAAAGGAAACAGTCTGAGGCAGCCTGCAGCACTACTGTCTCTTGATTTTGTTTCTTCCCTAGGTTTGGGAGGCATCTGGTGTTTCTGGGAAAGTGTCCTTTTTTTTTTTTTTTTTTTTTTTTGCTAAGCACCAGCCAAGAGTCACTCCTATCCTTGACTTGGGCTTGTAGTCCACAACAACTGTTATGTCCAGGTTAGTGCCATAGCAGTTTTGTGAGCTGAATGGTGCTGTTTCCACCTCCTGAATCCCTAACTCACCTAGTCCTCTACCTTACAGCACACTGCTAGGTAAAACTACCAGTCATGAAGAGACTTTTCTGGCCTTCCCTATGAGAACTTTCCAGAACTGCACATCCTCATAATACTCATCTACAAGAAACTCCTCAACATCCTAGTCATGAGTAGGTCATGCTCTCCTGCTCTCTACAGCTGACTCACATTTCCCCAGTTTTATAATAACCGAACATGTTTGATGAAATTTGCCTGGGATAATTCCCCATATTCCACAGTATACCAATTTAGCTGAATTTTCTTCCTAGAACTAAAAGAATCTACCTTTTTTTCCTTTAAAAAATGGCATATAAAACCCTGTGTAAACTCATTTTAATTTCCAAGCCATTCCATGATATACACAGAGTAGGGCAAAGGTATGTTTACAGTTGGGAGCACATGAAACACAAGGTTTATTCTTGTATTATTACGTATTAATAATTGTATTGTTTTTCATATGAACTGTAAACCTACTTGTGCTCCACCCTGTGTTGTTCAGTTTAACAATGAGTCTCACTGTCAGATTTGTTCGCAATACAAAAAGCAGCCACAGATTGCCAAGAACACTGTAAGCTGGTCAGTGTTCTTTCTAAAGATTTCTGGTGAGATGTCTTGCAGATAACATTTTGAGTAGGAAGTGGTTCTGGCTTCATTCCATGATAGGCAATTTGCCAGGAAATACTAAATCAAGTATAAGTAGAGTCCCTAAAGAAAATTGCTGCCAATTTATGATTATAGTCCAACAATACTGCTGAACTGAGTCATGTTTCACATTATATCAGATCACAGCCAGCCCATGAGACCCAATGTTGCAGCCAAAGGCAGAAGTGCCCCATCATGTTAATTTCCAAAGTCTGGAAAAATGATTTGTGTTTTTCTCCTACACATCACACACCATGAATATATAGTAGTATTTAGAGAGTGGAATGCAGCCTAGACTGAGGCAGAGCTGGTATAGAATAGGGGCAGAAATAGAGGAGGGGGGCCAGGACAAGGCAGACTAATCAGCAGTGATTTGCAAAGAGCCAAGGAAAGCTCTGCATTATTTTTGATAATTTATCACAGTTTCAAGAGAAAGTTCAACACACTACTCTTCTAGATGCTGGAGTTACCTAGCACCCCCAACAGAAGGTGTGTGTGTGTGTGTGTGTGTGTGTGTGTGTGTGTGTGTGTGTGTTTATTGTATACTCTCACATTTTACTCTTGGAGCTTTAAAAAGAGTCTAGACCAGCATTGTCCTATAGAAATATAATAAAAGTCATATATGTAATTTACTAGTAACCACATTAAAAAGGTAAAAATAAACTTTAAAATGATTTAATAATGTAATTTAATCTAATAAACCCAAAATATTCTTTCCAACACATAGAAAACATAAAACTTACTAATGAGATAGGCAAAAAAAATTCAGACCAGGTCTCTGGAAGCTGGGTGTGTATTTAATACTCACTCACTGTATATATCCCTGTGGACTGGCCATACTTCTTGGTCTCAATACCACATGAGCTAGTTTGTGAGATGGGACAGGCTCGACAAGGAAAAACAGTCACCCTGTTAATTCGAATTCATTCAATTCTGCTCATGTCTTTGTGTTTCCTTAAACCTGAAGCTACCCCTCCTCTTCTGGACACCCCAGAACGCTCCTCTTAAAGGTCCCACACCTACAAGCTCCTTGAACAATGGTGCGTGAAGCATCACTCTTTGGGCTGTTACAACACCCTTCCTACTCAATAGGTTAAGAAAACTTTGTGATTAGAAGCCCTGGAACCTGAAAAATACATGTGTAAAAACACCTTTGACATGTCAGCACTGCATTTGGATTTTCAGAAGAAACCATTCTTCCTCCCTTGATCTTCATTGCCCTCCTTCCAACCTTTGTCTTGCTGTCACTTCTCATCAAATATTCTCCCTTTTTCTTCTCTGTGGTCTCTCTTTCCAGATTGAGAAGGATAGTGGGGACTCTTGGGTCATTTCTTTGCCCTGTCCTGGGGAATATGGCTGCAGAAGGGAAGAGAGCAGGGTGGAGTCAACCCTCTCTTTGTCATCAGTCATTCCTTCAGAAAGCCTGAAGCTGGACCAGTGCATCTACATAAAACAAAAGACAAGACTGGAGGGAACCCCTATAATAGTTTTCTAGAATGGAGTGGAAAATGCCAACAGTTTGAGCAGGTTATACACACAAGAGAATCTGTCCATATATCAGATGAGATTGGTGGAAACTGGAAAATATAGGCCATACCCAGAGCATTTCACTCACTTTTTAACACTGTGCACAAGACAGAGCACCCCAGAGTTTGTAGTTTATGGTCCCTATCAGAGAGACTCTTTGGTAGTAGGCATATGAAGACCTGCTGCTCTGTCTCCTGTCTGCCCTCCTCAGGATCTGCTATCCATTGTCTGGCTTTAAGTTTTTGGAATCAGGATTAATTGCTGACTTTCTCCAAAGCCCAAAGATGTAGGCGCACCACAGCCCAAGCATTTGGGGTCTTAAGCCCACCAGAAAGATGCTATAGCTACCTGGTAGGATCTATGGCCTGAGGCAAGCCCGAACATCATCACAGCTTCTGCCATTACAAATCTTCTGGTCTCTCTAGTCAGTGTTCTATGTGTTGTCTTGTTGTTCTAGTTTGTATCCAATAGGCCTATTGGGACTAATGCTGAGAAGTGCAGGTAGAAACACTGATGCCCTGTCAAGTCCCAACCAGACCCCTTCTCCAGAGGTTAGACTCTGTCCTGTGCTTCCAGCAAGGTGGTAAACTGATCAGGTGAAACAACAAAATCATTACCTTTCTATTCTAGTAGTGTTCACCGTACACTCATTATTGACCACCTGCTGGAACAGCTGTCCCCTTGGAAAATGGTGCTGGCTTGAATCTATTAGCACCTTCGGTTGGGAACTGCTCTGCCTGCTTTCAGGAGTTGTAACCACCCCCCGTGGCTAAGGCTGAGTGAGCAACCTCCAGACTGTGAGCCACTGAAGAAACAAAGCTTATCTCCCTGGCAAAAGTGCTGCTTCTGCCATCTCTAGCCCCCAACACTTGGTTGGTAGTCAATGACGGGTACAACCTCCTTGGGGGGGGGGCAATCTAAGCCAGATATGATCACTTGGGAGGCCATAAAGATAGGACTCGGGGGGTGCAAAATAGGGCAAAAAACCCTCACCTCCCCAGCTATTTTGACATAACCCGAGTCCCCTTTCCATCTGGGAGAAGCACTTCCTGGCTCTAATCCACTTAAGCTTGAATCTTGATGGGGAGGGGGTGCAGCCTTCTGCCAGCTAGAGCGGGTTCCAGGGTGATCAGGTATAAGAAAGAATTCGTAAAATCCTGTGAAGCCTGCTTTGCTAAGAGTGCTCTCATTCATATGATAAGGGTCCGGGCAGGAAATGATATGTCTCCTAAAGTTTTTTGCACTCCCCTTACCTGACAGACACTGACTCAGATTAAGCCCTCAGATTTCTTTGAAATCTTATCTGTTGTTTGATCCTTGCCAATTGACCTTGATTGATGAGCTTTACCTGTATCCCTGTGCATTACTAACCTAATAAAAAGCCACTGAGGAAGAGGCTCTGGGCCTTTCTCCCTTGGGAGAAGTTGGCCACTTTCCTCCCCAAGCAGATCATGTCTTGGTAGCATCGTGTTCATCCATGGCAGACGTGGGGGCTCTGTGGGCAGAGCTCCCACACACACAACCTTCCACACCTAATCCCAGTTCCTTCTTTCTCCTGTCAGGAGCCCTAGTACCCTGCCATACATGTTACACAAGTTATGACAACGTTTGGGGCCTTCTTTCTTCTTAGAAGGCAGTAAGCTAAAGTGACGAGAGCAAGAGCTTTTGAGTTGAGAAATCTGTTTCTGAATTTTGGTCCCAAGATTTAATAATTATATGACAACAGAGAAGTTACATAACATTTTTGAGCCTCAGTTTTTTTCACCATTAAAATGCAATTAATTTTATAAGATTGTCAGGAGGATCAGAAAAGATAGAGTTTATAAACTATTTAGCACATAACAGACATTGAGTACATGTTGATTGTTGTTACCATTAAACTAGCACTTTGCCCACATTGCAACCAACAGCTTCTTCCCTATTCTCTTTTCTCAGCCATCCACATCCTGAATCACATGAACTGCACTTTTTCACTGGTATCCTATATAAGGCCCCACCCATCCCCAATTCTCTAATCATATCCTTGACCTGTGACCAGACTCCTTCCACTATTTTCAGGTACCTCCCTGTCTTCTTCCAGAAAGCCACACCCCATGGTCTTCATGTCTAAATTAGGAAAAGGCATCAGCCTCAACATCAGGAGGACCAGAAAGAAGTGAGGAAATAGTCCAGTTTTGAGATTTCAAACACAGATTTCAATCCTGTATGGGTTGAAAATAGTTTCTCTATATATCAGCTGGACAGATATAGCAACAATTCATTTTCATGTCTTTCCAGGTGTGCATCTTAATTGATACAATGTGTATTGAAAGTCAACTATATTGGACCTATCTATTAAGAGAAACCATTGGATACTGTTCTTGCCTCTGCTACCCATTCTAGAGTTAAGCCTTTTTATAAAGGTGATAGGTAAATGTCTAAGGATAACCGACACTAGTTCTTATGACTAACTCAAATATCTCAGTCACTTACCACACAAAGGTTTAGTTTTCACACAATATTTTGTGTGGATCAGGAAGTCCCCTCCATCTTGAACTATGTGACTTAAGGCAAGACCTCTAACGTACCAGCAGCAGAAAAAGTGGAGGCATGTTGATGCTTACCTGCTCTCATCCTGAGAGCAATCCTTGTCACTTCTCATAGCCCATGGTTCAGAACATTCGACCCACTGCAAGAAAGGCTAAGAAATGTGGCAATGAAATATTGATGAGCAGGGCTCTGTTCTGATGTGTGTTTTTGTGGATGTTGGGTGTGTGCATGTTTATAGGCTACTGGTGCCTACATCTGTGTACCCAAAACTTTTATATCACTAAAGTGTCCTAGCATTGCTTCTGCATATCTCTCTATTCTTCTGAGGTACTGAGGTACATGTGATGGGCCAGCCCCCCACATAATCTTGCACAAAGTAGGTGCTTTATAATTGCATTCCAGCACAACTAATTCAGCTTCTAATAAACAACTCTTAGTAATAATAAAAGTAGAAAATGTGTCACTTATCAACTCCCCTCAAAGTTTGTTTCTATGCTAATAAGCACTTCACATTTATTATTTCATTTAATCCTCACAAATGTCCTATGAAATACATGCTATTTTTATGATCAGGATTTTTAAAGGTAATACAACTTCTCATGGTCAAAAGCAATAAATGGAGGTCTTGGGGCCCTAAGCCAGCCCACTGATGAAAGCCCTCAGGATTGGCCTTTAACCCACACACACCAGTCTTTGAGGAAATGATAGCATGACAGGGTGAAGAGGAGTGCTATCTTCAGACTAACAAGTTAAATAATTCCTAAGGGTTTCTTGGTTAGATCATAATCTCCCCAAAATTTAGAAAAGCATTGGGAATCTTTACAAATATTTGAGGTTTCCTTTTCTTATAGTGCAATGAAATAATATTTCTATTGAGACATTAACAAAGTCATTAGTCCTGTTTGTCAGCACCGTGGAGATTTGCAAACTAAGGCTGTAGTACGATACAAAGAAAACTGTTTTTCATAAGATATTTACAGTGTTATCAAATTTATTTATTTATTTGTTTGTTTGTTTTATGAATTACTTTATTGTTGTTCAGTTACAGTTATCTGTATTTATTTCAATAAATTCCATTTGTTACATGACCTTTATAATTACTATCAATGAAAAATTACAATAATTCTCTATCAAATTTATTCCTATCCTTTTACAATTTTATTTTTCTTCACTACTTATTACAATATGATTTTTCCAAAAGTGTGAAAATGAATGTGGAAAAAGTAGATAGAGATACTAAACTAACCCTGAAGACTACTAGGTGCATGAAGATTTCACTGATTTTCAAAAAGAGTGTTCAATTCAGGTGAGGCTGGACATGAGCAGCCCAAAGCCATGAAGCCAAATGTGGAAAGAAGGATTTTCTGACTTTTGCTCCACTAGTTCTCTCTCACTAGACAGATTATTTTAAGTACTTGTATGAGTGAGCTGCCTGAGTCCTTTCATATTCCAGCATTACCCTAATATTGTTCTTTAGTGCCTGATTCTGTTTTTATTGATCAAGTACAGTTGTCTTTATTTTCACCCCAACAGACCCCCCTGCACCACCCATCTTTGCCTCCCACCCTTGAACCTACCCCCTCTGTCTTTGTCCATGTGTCTTTTTTACATGTTCCTTGATGGTACTTCCCCTGTTTTCCCCCATTGTCCCTCTCCTCCCTCCTCTCTGGTTACTGTCAGTTTTTTCTTTATTTCAATGTCTCTGATTGTATTTTTGCTTGCTTTTCATTTTGTTGATTGATCTTTTCTAGCTTTTTTTCTTTTTAATAATCACTCTGACCCTTGAACTGCTGATGCTCTATACAAGGACAAGGAGACATAAATGTCAGCACAGTGATAATAAACGTTGCTTTGATAGTGTATCTTGCCAGTCATGCTTTTTCAATATCCATAGTGAAGCTGTATTTCCAGTCACTTCCTTCAGCTGCACACAAAGCTGAGGCTGGGATGGCCAGAAGACTATTGCTCCCAGAAAGCCAGACAGCAGAGGTGTAGCTTGACCCCCTGCCTATCTTTAATATGGGTGCAACAGTGCAAATGAGGCCATGTGGAAATTATTCCTATGGCTAAATCTCCAAAGTTTGCTCATAGAGTGTCTCCTTATGCTATTGTCATCAACCTGTCATAATGCTCCAGTCATTCTCAGAAATCCATTTACTTGACCCTTTCACTCCCCTGTGAAATTGCCTACTCTGGGGCACACCTTCTATTCAAAGAGAAATAAAATATTGGGAAAATTTGATGCATCCCAGACCAGCTCCCAGGTTGGAATATCATGTTGGTGCTGAGAGCACCTCCCTCTTGAAGGCCTGGTCAAGGGCCTGGACACTCACAGACCTCTTCATGGGATGACCAGCTAGATATGCAGTATATAAAGTTCATTAAGGACTTGGTAAAATTTCTATTCAAGATGACTTTGGTTAAAACTTAGTTTTATCCCCATATAAGAGATGTGTAAATTAAAATTCAGACCTTGGAAATGCTCCACTTTATCCTTGAGTTATCAGTCTCAGGTGGGACTTAGAGGATTCCTGAGCTGAAAACAGCATATTTCCTAAGATTTTCCTGACTACTGCCCTAAGCTTTTTAAGAAATAAAGAAAAACTGTGACATCTGTAACAGGACAATATCAATCATTTAATAGTTGAACAATGCTTGACAGCTGAAAGTGATTGATGTATATCATATTGACACTGTGAGGAATATAGAATAGACATTAATAGTCCAATTTTTCAGGTGAAAATAAATGAATTGGCCTTTGAGAACCCTAATGCTGCAAAACACAATGTGATTGGCCTTTTAGAGATACAAAGTACAGATATCTCTGATTTGAAAGCATGAATGTACTCTAGATGTGAATCACAGGATACATGTGGACCAAAAGGTGGGAGATAAATCCCATGAAGGTTTGGCCACTAGTAAAGTTGATAGAGTCCAGTGATCTGGGATGTGCTGAGACATTGCCTCACAGGTGAAGGAAGCACATGGTGTTTATTAGTCCTTGCAGATTTTGGATACAGTAGAGACAACACTTAGAAGTACTGATTTGACCCATTTGTCAGATGAACCTATAAGCAGCCAATTTTGAGTGGGGCTCAGAGCAAGAAAAGACTCCACCACAGGTCTAGGTATGCATACTGTTCTGCCAGTGAAGCCTTTCAGTGTCTGGTGGAACAGGACCTTGCAGTGTCTCCAGAAAGCCCCAGCAGCAGAGCTGGGTCACAGACCCCCAGGGTTTAGAATAGGACCACCCCTTCCATGGAAGAAAGCTACTCACTATTTGAAAGCCAGTTCTGGTCATGTTACTGGACCATGGTACAATTGACCTCCAGCCAGGGGAGGGCAAGTAACCACACATTTAGGACTGGATAGAATCAGATGTCCTTCTATGTCATGAGTTTGTGTGGGCATGCTACAGTGCTTTATACAAAGGAACTGGTATAGTCATGGTCTGGCCTATGCATCCCCAAAAGGAAAAGAATGTTACAAAAACTGATGGCCCAGTTTCTCATGTCATCCCTCTGTTGTACTGACATCTCTCCTTCAGCTCACATTTTGGACTCATGGACTTTCCCTGAAGTCAATGCCAGAGGAGGGAAGAACTAGGCCCAGTCATGCCTAAGTGTACATGACAAATTAATGTTAACTAGGTTGTTGCTGCACTCCAATCCACTCAGAGTTTTTTCAAGGACAGGGGTAAAGGAAAACCTTCCTGGTGAATGAAGCTGTGAGTAACACATGTGGTTGATGGATTTGTATGGAATAAAGTTAGTCAGAAGTATTAAGTGAACAGACTGCTGGGAAGAACTGAATAGCTATGTTGATGGGTCAGGAGTCTAGAACAAACTGATTTTAAGACAGGATTATTTCATATCATGGCTATAGTAATAAAATTGCAATGAACATAGAGGTATGCATATCTTTTATGAATAAGTGTTTTCATACTTTAGGAGAACACATTCAGAAGAGAATTGCTGGATCATATGATAGTTTTATTCTTCATTTTTTTTTTTGAGGAAACTCCATACTGTTTTCCATAGTGGCCACACCAAAGTACATTCTCAACAGCAGTGTATACAGATTCCCTTTTCTCTGCATCTTCTTTAATACTTGTTATATCTTGTTTTTCTGATAATAGGCATTCTTACGGGTATGATGTAATTGCATATCAAGGTTTTTATTTGAATTTCCCTAATAACTAGTGATGTTGAATATTTTCATGAGCCTGTGGGCCATCCATATGTCTTTCATGGAAAAGTGTCTGTTCAGGTTACCTGCCCATTTTTTTAATTGGATTGTTTGCTGTTGTTGAGTTGTCTGAGTGTTTCATATATCTTGAATATCAGTCCCGCATTAGAGGTATTATTTGTTCCCATTCGGTTATTGCTTTATATATCATTGATGGCTTCTTTTGCTGTGTTTTTGCTTTTTAATTTGATGTAGTCCCATTGAAACAGCCTAGGCGTCCATTGATGAGTGAATAGGTAAAGTCGAAATGGTACACAGACACAGTGAAATACTATTCACTCATAGAAAGGATGAAATACTGCCATTTGTGGCAAAATGAATGAATCTTGAGAATATTATGCTAAGTGAAATAAGTCAAATGGAAAAAAGAAACTGTATTTCACTCATCTATAATATATAAAACAAAGAGTAAGAATATAACAAAAACAAAAACGAACTCATAGAATAGTAGTTACCAGAGGGTAAAAGGGGTAAGGAAGGATGAAAAAGGTAAAGGGGGTCAAATATGTGGTAATGGAAGGAAAATAGTCTAGGCGGAGAGCAAACAATAGAATATATAGGCATTACATTATAAAGTTGTACACCTGAGGGTTATGTAATGTTATGAACCAATAAATTTAATTTTTATAAAAAGACTGGGGAAAATAAGCAAGAGTGGTCCCTCTTGCCATCACCTTGAATAACCCTCTTATGGAATTTGTGCTTCCTGTCACCATGACCTCAGGTTTTGATAAATCAGAGGCTCTTTTTTAGAGGACAGCAGAGTGGTGATAAAGGGAGAGGATTCTTTCTAAATCAGTGATTTTCAATGTGTTTCACCTCATAGCACACATAAGTTAATTACTAAAATCCTGTGGCACATCAAAAATTGTTTTGGCAACTTGACATAAAATTGGTATAATTTTGATTCATTCACACAGGATGGCTATTGTGTTGGGCGTTGCCATTTTTTTATTTGACAGTCTAAGGGAAAGAGGTCAGCACCACTCACTAAATAGGTATTGCATGTTTTAGAAATTCTTGTGGCATACCAGTATTGTGTGACACGCAAGTTGACAATTGCTGCTGTAGGTGAACACAATAAAGATTCAATTTAGCTTGAGGTTGGTACTCTTACCTGGTCACATTTGGACATCTATTCCCAGTGAATCAATAGATGAGAGAGAGAGATAGAGAGAGAGAGAGATGTGGTTACTTAATACTGATTGTTCTGAGGAGCTAGAGTTTCTCCTACCTAATGGATTCAAGGAAGGGTCTATATAGAATCCTGGTGATTTTTGGTGTATCTCTTGGGGTTTCCACAACCAGTCAGTACAGTGTACAGCTAATGCAGCAACTGCCATCAGCAAAAGCAAGACAATCAAGAACTTCCATGTTTTCAATAAGGTCAAAATCCTAACCCATACCAAGCAAGTGACCCAGACCAGCCCAAATTCTGGCTAAGAATAAAGGAAATCTAGAATAGGTGATGGGGGAGTAGTCATTGAATATTCATTATTGCCACATAACCAGCTGCAATAATGACTGGGCCTTATTTCATTAGTACTTTTAAATTAAAATTTGTAGAGATTGCAGTCATCTACTACCTTGAAGCTGACTCTGTGACAGATGAAAATTACTGAATGGATAGCATGAGCAAATATGACTAGTGTGAGTGATGGCCTCCATGGACACTTCTTGGCCATCCTTTCAAATGTCATTAGTCTCACCTCCCTCTCCTTCTAGTCATTATGGAGCAGCCCATATTATATAAGAGTTGACATCTTTCATGGAGGCAAAACCTGGAAGCGTCATTCCTGTATACTTCTTGTTTTATGCCCCAGTGTTACTCTGTAACTTGCTTAGTGTCCACAGATACTCAATCCTGAAATTTAGGGGGGTGATACCTGACATGGAGGTTCTTTGACTAATGGGGATGAAAGCCAATGCATAAATGTTCCCCCTTCTGTTCCATAAAGAAATTCCTGAGATCCCTTTCACATGGTTACTTAAAGTGTCCCATGGGATCAAGCAACAAGTTGCCTGTAGCAGCAACCAAAATGATGATAAATCTTTATGGCTTTTTCTCTTTCCTTGCTTGTCTACTCCCGACACTCCTTCCCCTGGGTTCCAATAAAACAGTCTCACTTAAGGTTTTTTTTCAGGCTTCACTCTCTGAGGAAACCAAACTAAGATACCACCCATTTCTAGCTACCACCTTTGTTATCTGCTAGCCTCCTGGTCACTTTCCTGCATCCAAGTCCATCACCACTCTTAGCATTTAAGTTCCATGCCTTGAGTCCTCAGTCCTCTTATCAGCTCATTTACAGTGATTTTCAACTTTATTCCACTTTATTAACTAGCTTCCATTTCTTCCCCAGAACATTTTCATTACCAATTATCATTGTACAGTTATGCACTACAATAACAAACTGCATATATGATAAAGGTCCATTAGATAATAATAAAACTGAAAAATTCCTTTAACCTAATGGTGTCCTAATCATAACATTGTAATACAACACATTACTCACATGTTTACTCACACCTACTATACTGCCAGTTGTATAAAAGTATAGCACATACAATTAGATTTGTAGCTTATACCTCCTAGGTTTATGTATAATGTTCTCACAATGACATAATTGCCTAACAGCACATTTCCTAGAATGTTTCCCTGTCATTAAGTAATACAGGCCTATATTCATAAGTGCAATATTTAGAAATTCCACTCTCTTTCTTAACCTTTCACCCTTTAGTCCCTTCCATTTGGTTACTCTCACTGTACCATGTTATCATCATCAAGACTTTCTGGGCCAGGAATTGTGTATTTTCTTATTACCTAAGAGCCTTCTCTTGTCTTCTGTATTTTTAATCCATTATGATTCCACATAACAATATTTCTATCATACTTGTCAATTTCTACACTCTTTTATTTTTCCATCTTACTTATTAAAAAATCCTCCTCAGAATTAATGCATCTGTTCAATTTTTTGTGATTATGTCTCAGGTGTTAATCACTGGTAAAGAAAAACCATAAAGCTGAACAATTTGGTGCTATTATAAAACTGCCAAAGTTAATTAAGAGCTTAATCTTTGCCAGGCACTATTCACACCACATTACATAGATTATCTCATCCTACTTCCTACATCAGCCTGGAAAGTTGCCCAGAAATTCTGTTCTCAAACTTCTGAAATTTACTCTCATCAGAACACTTTCTCCCTCACTGCTGAGAGAAAATAGAAGTCATCAGTTCAGAATGTGATAGACATCATCCTTCACATTTCTGTAACATTCAATAGAAAATGATTCCTCCATTCTATTCCAAACACTCTTTGGCATCATTAACACCACACTGTTCTAGTTTTTCCTCTACCTCTTTGTCTTGTTTCTACTTATCTCTTATATTCTTTCCCCAAGCTTTTTTATAAATTTTGGTGATTCTTAAAATATTCCACTTTGTTCAAAATCACTTTTTTTGTCTATTTTTCTTCTTTATGCCATTATAGGTGTTCCTGCTTTTTCTCACTTTCCCCACCTCCACCCTCAGCCAATCCCCATATTGTTGTCCATGTCCATGGGCTATACATAAATGTTCTTTGGTTAATTCCATCACTATTTTTCACTCTTTCAATCCAATTGCATGAGTTCCATTATCATCTCTTTAGAATTGATACTTCAATTAGAGAGTATCAACACACATCTCTCTCCAAAGTTCAGACTTGCTCAACATTTCTAATTAGATTTTAACTGGCCCACATGAGAAAACAGAAACACACTCCCCACAAAAACTTTCTTCTTCATCTCTATCTCTATCACTATCTACCAAGTCCTCCAGTTCAGCAATATGGACTACGCTCTACCCCTCTTCCTTACCTTCCACACCTAAGTGAGACTTGTTTAACTAATTCAAGCCTAATTTCAGTGGTGCAAATATGAAATCTATTACACTTGATACATGAAAAAGGAGATTTTGGGGTTTCCCCAAGTCCACCACACAGTCAGAAATCCACATAAATTTTGACTCACCCCCAAACTTAACTGCTAACACCTTACTGTTGACTGGAGTTTTACAGATAACATAAACAGTTGATCATTGCATACTTGAATATATACGAGGTCTGTCTAGAAGTTATCCAGCCATGTAGTATGAAAAATAGAGACATTAATTGAAGAAGACACAAAATTTGGAAAACATTGTACATGGCATGTTGACTCCTCAGCCCCATTCAAAGCAGGCACCTGAGGACCTCATACAGTTCTCCCAATCACCATCAGCTGCTGTCATATATTCCTGAATCTCATGGACAGTCTGAAATCTCTTCCATTTCAAACTTTATTTTAGTGTTGAAAAAATCCCAAAGCTGTAGGGTGCCAAATCTGAGCTGTACAGGGGCTGAGTCACCTGGGTGAATTGCTGTTATACAAAAAAATCTGCATGAAACATGAGGCATGAGCAAGCATGTTATCATGATGCAGCAGCCAATCACCAGTTGCCCATAGCTATGGCTTTCTGAATCATCTCAATAGATTCCAAGGAGGAATGTTCAAGCTTAATGCAAAATATGATGCAGATGTACTGCTCCATTTTCTCAGTCATTTTGAATGTGAAGGTCACACAGTGCACATGCTCACTCAGTGACATCTACCACTCTTCACAGTGAAGTTGTCATTGTGAGGCACATTCCAGTCTACTGTCCTTGGCTGCCAGGTGACACTGATGTCATTAAAATAATTTTTAAAAAGATTTTATTTATTTGTTTTAGAGAGGGGAAGGGAGGAAGAAAGAAAGGGAGAAAAACATCAAAGTGGGGCTACTTCTTGCTTGCACCCTAACAGGGACCTGGTCTGTATCAGAGGCATGTGCCCTAGACTGGAAATCAAACCAGCAACCCTTTGATTTGCAGGCCAGTACACACCAGCTAGGGCCATTTTTATTATATTAACAATGGGTGGACTTTTTCTGGAAGGACCTCATATTATACAAAGGGGAACCCCCCAAAAAGTGTAGATTTTATTAAATAAAAAATTGTGTATTTATTTGTACATCACATATGGTGAGATTTTTTTAACTGCTCAAAACAGTTTTTGAAATGGTCAATTTTTGTACTTTTTAGTGCTTCTGCCATATTGGGTTTGTTTGTTTTTTTTGTTTTTTTGTTTATTTTTCAAAAGATTTCTGAAGTTTTGAATATTTTTAAATATTTTACTTATTTATTTTTAGAGGGAAGTGAAGAGAAAGAGAAAAATAGGGAGAGAAACATCAATGTGTTCTTGCCTCTCATGCATTCCCTCCTGGGAACTTGGCCTGCAACCCAGGCATGTCTGCTGACTGGAAATCAAACTGGTGATCCTTTGGTTCACAGGCCACAACTCAATTCACTAAGCCACACCAGCCAGGACTGCTTCTACCATTTTTTCCCAACTCTTGAACATTGGCAAAACATTCCCCTTCAAGAACATTTTTCATCTGGAGAAACAAGAACAAGTCACTCGGGTCAAGATGGGGTAAATAGGAAGAGTGGGGCAAAGGGGTCATGCCAACTTTTTTATTAAATACTTTTGAATTTTATTGTTGTTCAAGTAAAGCTCTCTGCCTTACCCCCCACCCCTCTCCACCACCCCAGCCATCCCCACCTCCACTCTTTCCAAACACCCTGGATTTTGTCCATGTGCCCTTTATAGCTGTTCCTGAAACCAATTTTTTAAATTGGGTTGTTTGTCTTCCTGGAGTAGAGTCATGTGAGTTCTTTATATATTTTGGAGATCAAATCCTTGTGCAATGTATCATTGGCAAATATATTTTCCCATATAGTTGGTTCTCTTTTCATTTTAATGCTGTTGTCTTTAGCTATGCAGAAGGTTTCTAATTTGATGAGGTCCCATTTGTTTATTCCTTCCTTTATGTCCCTGGCTCTATGGGACATATTGGTGAAAATATTGCTGCATGGAAAGTCTGAGATTTTCCTCCCTGTGTTTTCCTCTAGGACTTTTATAGTGTCACGACTTATATTTAAGTATTTTATCCACCTTGAATTTATTTTTGTTTATCATGTAAGTTGGTGATCAAGTTTAATTTTTTTGAATGTAGCTGTCCAGATCTCATAACACCATTTGTTGAGGAGGCTATTTTTATTCCATTTTATGCTTCTGTCCCATTGTCAAATATTAATTGACCATAGAGACTTGGGTTTATTTCTGGGCTGTCTATTTATTTCCATTGGCCTATGTGTCTGTCCTTATGCCAGTACCAGGCTATTTTTATTAGAGTGGCTTTATAATACAGTTGGATGTCAGGTATTGTGGTCCCTCCTACTTTGTTCTTCTTCCTCAAAATTGCTCCAGCTATTACCACTTTGCTGAATGTTTTTATCATACATAGAATGTTGTACCTTATCAAATGTTTTTTCCTCATCTATTCATATGATCCTGTGATTTTTGTCATTTGTTTTGTTTATGTGATGTATTACATTTATTGATTTGCAAATATTGAACCATCCTTGTATCCCTGGGAAGAATCCCACTTTATCATGGTATATGATCTTTTCAATGCATTGCTGCATGTGGTTTGCCAATATTTTAGTGAGGATTTTAACATCTATATTCATCAGCAATATTGGCCTGAAGTTTCTTTTCATTTTTATGTCTTTATCCAGTTTGGGGATTCGGATGATGCTGGCTTCATAAAAACAGTTGTGAGTCTTCCTTCTTGGAGTTTTTGGAATAGTCTGAGATGGATAAGGGCTAGGACTTCATTACATGCTTTGTGAAATTTTCCTGTGAAACTGTCTGGTCCAGGGCTTTTGTGTGTTGGGAGTTTTTTTATTACTTCTTCAATTTCATCAGCTCTTATTGTTTTGTTCACACTTTCTGCTTCTTTTTCATACAAGTTTGGGAGATTATATTTTCTAGAAATTTGTCCATTTCACCTAGGTTTTCAAATTTCTTGGAATATAGTTCTTTGTAATAATTTCTTAGAATCCTTTATATTTCTGTGGTATCAGTTGTAATCTCTACTCTTTTCATTTCTGATTGTGTTTATTTGGATCCTCTCTCTTATTTTCTTCATCAGCAATTAAAGGCTTGTCAATTTTGTGTATCTTTACAAAGAACCAGTTTCTGGATTTACTAGTCTTTATAATTGTATCTTTAGTCTTGTTGTTTTATACTTCTGCTCTAATCTTAGTTATTTCCTTCCTTCTACTTCCTTTCGGTTTCCTTTGTTGTTGTTCCTCCAATTCTTCTAGGTGTAGGGTTAAGTTGTTTATGTGATATGTTTCTAGTTTTTCTAGGTAGGCCTATATCACTATGAACTTTCCTCTCAGGACAACCTATGTTGTGAATGATACATTTTGGATTATTATGAGTTCATTTTCATTTGTTTCCAGAAACCATTGATTTCTTCCTTGATTTCATTCTTTACCCATCCATTGTTTAATAGCATGCTATTCAATCTCCATGTGTTGGAGTGCGTTTGAGTTTTTTCCTTGAGGATGGTTTTTAGTTTCAGTCCCTTGTGGTCAGAGAAAATGTTTAATATGGTTTCAATTTTCTTGAATTTGTCAATAATTGTTTTGTGTCCTATCATGTGGTCTATCTTTATAAATGTTCCATATGCATTTGAGAAGAATATGTATTTTGACTCTTTGGGATGAAAGCCTCTATATACATCAGTTAAGTCCATTTGATCTATGCCATTGTTCAATGCCAGAATATCTTTGTTAATATATTTTGTTTGGAATATCTATCCATTTCTGACAGTGGAGTGTTAAAATCCCCTAATATAATTGTGTTGCTGTCTATATCTTTCTTGAAGTCCTCCAATATTTTCTTTATGTATTTAGGTATTCCTATATTGGGAGCATGTATATTTACAATGTTTGTGTTCTTGATGGATTCTTTCTTTGAATATTATGAAGTGACTTTCTGGGTCTCTTTTTATGGCTCCTGTTTTGAAGTTTATTTTGTCTGATATGAGTATTGCTACCTCAGCTTTTTTTTTCCCCTGTCCATTTGCTTGGAATAATTGTTTCCAGTGCTTCATTTTCAGTCTGTGAAGGTTTTTTGTTTTGAGGTGGGTCTCTTGTAGACAGCATATGTGTGAGCCACACTTTCTCATCCGTTCAGCTATTCTATGTCTTTTGATTGGTGCATTTAAACCATTTACATTTAGGGTTATTACTGATAGGAACTTATTCATTTCCATTTTATCATACCTGTGTTCCTCTCTCTCACACTCTTTTTCTTCCATTTCTTAAAGCAGTCCCTTTAGCATATCTTGCCAATGTGTTTTGGAAGAGGTGTATTCTTGGAGGCTTCTTTTGTCTGGGAAACCTGTAATTTGTCCTTCCATTTTAATTGAGAGCCTTCATACATAGAGTGGTATTGGTTGCAGGCTTTTTGTTTTCATTACTTAGAATATTACTTGCCATTCTCTTCTGGCTTCAAGTGTTTACAATGAGAAGTTAGCTGCTATTCTCCTTGGGGCTCTCTTGTATGTTACTTACTATTTTTCTCTTGCTGCCTTTAAGATTCTCTTTTTGTCTTGGAATTTTGATATTTTAATTATGATCTGTCTTGAAGTGGGCCTCTTTGAGTTTCTTTTGATTGGGACACTTTGTGTTTCCTAGATTTGTGTGAGATTTTCTCTCATCATATTAAGGAAGTTTTCCATCATTACTTTTTCAAACAGGTTTTATACCCCTTGCTCTTCTTCTTCTTCTTCTGGTATCCCTATGATACTGATATTATTATGTTTCATGTTGTCTTGGAGTTCCCTTACCACCTTTTCATTTTTTTTTGAGTCCCTTGTCCTTTTCTTGCTCTTTTTGGGTGTTTTTTCCTACCTTGCCCTCCAGGTCACTGACTCAATCCTCTGTTCCATCCAGTCTGCTTGTAATTCTTTATAGTGTGTGTGTTTTTTTTTTATTTCCAAGATTTTGTTGTTCATTTCTTCCTGTTTTTTATTTATAGATTCTATTTCCTTTTTCATGCTTATGTAGTTCTTGTTCAGTTCCCTTTAATTGTCTGTGAGTTCCTTTGAGCATCTTTATAGCTATTCTTTTGAATTTTATTTCTGATAGTTTGCTTACCTCCATTTTATTTGGCTCTATTGGTTGGTAGTCTCCCATTCCTTTTGATTGCATGTTATTTTTTTGTCTCTTTTTTGTTTTAGGTGACTTTTTTTTTTGTTTCTGTGTTTCCTAATGTTTTGCTTTCCTAGCTGTCTTTGTAGGGTGAACTTCTATGGTAGGAATTCTATGGGGTTCAGTGGTGTGGTCTCTTTGATCTCCTGTCTGGATGCTCTAGGTTTGCCCTTTCTTTTGTTTGTGTGGGCCATCTTCTCATATGTGTTTTTTTTTATCTTTTGGTAGTTCCTTTGTTGGTGGTTTCTCTCCTCTAGCAGGTATACTGATGTTTGCAGCTCCCAATTATTCTTGTATGTGATCAGTGGCAGAAGGTAGGCAAAATAAATTAAGACAGTGGGAAAGTATTCTGTGGGACTTAAAGTACCAGGAAGTATAGAAGAAATAGGAGGTTCTTTGGATAAGTATAGCATTAACTGTAATAGTTCACTCAACTAGCTATTCATTATAAAAAGTGAAAGAGAGATGAGACTCTTATTAGAGAGGATGAGGATTGTGAGCTGAATCCAGAAAACAGAGCACTTGTGCAAATTTAGATTATGAGAGTAAAGGATAGAAAGTATGCATAGTCTGAGAGAAAATAGAGTTAACCTCAATAATAATAATGCTCAGAAATAAAGTGAAGTGGACTAAGTTCAGGGAGGGTTGCTGTGTAGTATGTGCAATTGTGTGGAACAACAATTATTTACAATAGTACTGGAACAACAATAATGTGACAAGAAATACATGATTTGGATAATAAGAATAGAAAATACACAATCAAGACTAGTGTGTTATTGGAACATAAATGAAGTGAAAAAAGGAAAATTAAAATACAATAAAGGGAGAATATGAAAAACCAATCAAACAATGTAATTAAACAAAGAAATGAAGAAAACTAAACATAAGCAAGAGATATTTAAAAATACTAATAAAGTAAAAGAAGTAAAAATAATGTAAACATAATAATAATGCATATAAACAATAAAATGCCAGCTCTATGAGCTAACAAATAACATTTGTCTCAGTTTCTCAATTTTGGGGGTTAGCCTTGTGCTCCCCCTTTGGATCTGTCTCTGGACTCTTTGTATCTCCATGTCTTATTGTCTCACTTGGGGGGAAAAAAAAAGAAGGAAATAAAGAGAAAGGAAAGAAAAAATAAGCTTCCTGCTGACTTTATACCTTCAGTGAGTTCTGTTGGTCTTCCTGGATGCCACAGGAAGAGGGGGTCTACACTACACTTTTCTCCCTTCCTATGGTCTTGAGAGGATGGGGACCAGGTCTGGGCCACAATATTCACAGTTGCCCAGCCTCCAGTTCAGGTCTTCCATGAGCTGCCAGGCTCAAATCAGCCACTCAGTCTCTGGGCGTGCAGTGCGAGTCAAGCTCATTCATACAGTTGCAATCAGCCACTCATTTTCTGAACACGCAGTGCAAGTGAATCTCCAGCACACTGCTCTACTTAGCCACTCAGTCTCTGAGCTAACACAGCTCAAATCACCCTCAGGTCAAGCCAGCCACTGCTCGAGTGTTCCTTACAAAGCAGCTGCCCACCATTCTTTATACGCACACAGCTTTTCACATAGCTCAACTTTCTCACCTGTCTGGAGATTATCCAAGTCAGGGTCCAACACAACCCAACTCCTCCTTTCTCCAGATGTTGCCCAGCACCCCTAGTTCTCTGGTGCCAGTATCCACACTCCCAACAGATGTATACTGCCTCTGTGTGTCTCCCACTTTTTCTCTATTCCCTCCAGTGACTTCCAGCCTCCAGGTTCCTCCTGGTGCTAGGCTGCCCTCCCTGCTCTGGTAGTGGAGGAAGATGGTGATCTAACCCTCCTCCCCATATCCTGTGCCAGGCACTAGGTTGAGAGCCAAAGAGGCCTAGGTCTCCACACAGATCCCTGAGACCTTACTGTCATAGCTCAATCTCCTCACCATCTGTTTTTCAATGTCCTCTGCAATTTTGGCCTTGAAACTTCATATAAGCTGGAATTCCATTAGCTATTCACTCTGTTTCTCAGTAGATCAGCTAGGTTTTCCAGCTGGGCACAGGGAGAACTGGTCTTTGCTTCTACCTACCTCACTGACATCTTGCCAAGGAGCTAGGGGATCATGCCAATTTGGTCAAAAACTGCTGAACACTCATTAAAGTGTGGGCAGGTGCCCTTGTAAATCACCCGTCATGAAATAGTCAATTACACTAAAAGAATGGTCAAAAAAAATGTCCTAAAACCAAATGCAGCTTCTCAGCTAGTGGGAGAAGCCTGTACTATAAGAGGCCCTCCCTCCAGAAGATAACTTCTGTTTTTTGGGCTCCCCCTCATATACTATATTCTTGTAATAAAGTAAATTAAAGATAATAAAAGTTATTTAAAAAACCATAAGAGAAAACATTTATTGAAAAGAATTTGCCTACAAGTAGACCCATGCAGATCAAAACCAAGTTGTTCAAGGGTCAACTATATATGCAGTAATTTTGGATTCCTTTCTTTCTTGATTTATTTAATCTTCAAAAATATAAGATCATGGGCTAGACAAGCAGTAGAAAGTGAATATTAAAATTACAGATTGACTTAGTGTTTGAGAGACAGTAATGCAAAATAGGATATAGGGCAAAATTTTGCTCTGACCAATGATGAAAAGAATGGGCATGCTTTCTGCTATTCAGTATAAAAATGGACAGAAATGGGTGACTGGAAGTCTCAGCTTTCCCTCACATATCTGTAGCAATAAAGAGTCCAGAGTATTATCAAATGACACAAAATTAACCAGTACAACTTAGCTATGGCATGCTTGAGTGTGAACTTTTCATAAAATGTTACAGTGCAGAGCAAACAAGATTTATAGAGGACACAGTGACTTTCCCAAATCACATAAGCTGCCTATCCTTGAAGGCTACTAGGAGTCATGGGCCTCTCAGCAGATAATGAATTTAATGCACTCCATGGGATCTCTTCCCATGTAACAGTATGGTAATATTTGGCAAATAATAATTTTGTACTGCATGCCTCACACAGACATGTTGTATCAACAGCAGCACTGCCTAGAGACTTCTCTCCTTAGTCTGCACTCAGAAGGGTAGATACTTTCTGGGACCCCTAAAGTCACCCATCCCAGGAATTTGGTCACTAACACAGGCTTCTAATTTGTAATAACTCTCATTGTTCTGTGGTGATGCACCAAAGCCCAAGTGAACATCATACAACTTCTTCAGAATAAACACTATGGTGTAATTCATTGCCCTACTATGACCCCCTTAGCTAACTCTGAAATCTCAGCCCAAGATTTTTGAAGTACTTGGTGATGATCAAGGTGACTTTAATCTTCTAATTTTTCAATTTTCTATGATACAGGTAAAGTAAGTTTTCAGTGGCTCACCCATTCAGTGAACACATATTTTGGGTATTTGTCTTAGGGTTCTTAGGTAAAATAGAGCCATGACTGTGGGCTCCCTCCTAGCTCAGCATTCCCTATGTGCTAATGAAAGCTAATACATTATTCTGCCCTGGCTGGTGTAGCTCAGCGGGTTGAGCTCAGGCCTGTGAACCAAAGGGTCACTGATTCAATTCCAAGTCAGGGCACATGCCTGGGATGCAGGCCTGGTACCCAGTAGGGGGTGTGTGAGAAGCAACCACACATTGATGTTTCTCTCCCCTCTTTCTCTCTCCCCTCCCTTCTCTCTAAAAATAAATAAATAAAATCTTTAAAAAATAAATTAAATAATTCTAAAAAAAAAAAAGAAAGCTAATACATTCTTTAAACTTGCCCTAAGATGGCGATAAAAATGTTGACTAGGTTAAAAACATAAGAGAGTCAAGAAAATGCTACTCATGTCATTTTGGTTATCAAAGTCTAATAGGACTGACTCTAAACAAAGAAAAATGTATTTAAAAACACAATATTCAATATTAAATAAAAATTTGACAAAAGGGTAAAGAAGAGTACAGAGAGAAGGAGGAGCAGGTATAGAATCAGTAGGTGAAATGGAAGAGAAAGGGGGAATTATTGGGGAAGAGAAGCATGCAATGTCCAAAAGGCAACTGAAAAAACATTGTAGGAGATTTACTCCAGGAAAATAAAGAACAAAATAAAATTAAAGATAAGGAATACAGAATTTCCAGTCAAGATTTTGGAATAGATAACTACTGTGCATGCTACCTCCCATGACCACGTCAAAAGTACAACCAAAGCATAAAACAACCACCCTTTAGAATCACCTAAGACTAACTAGAAAGAACTCCTATACCTAAATGTATGAAGAGGAACCAAGTTGAAAGTGATAGGAGAGGCAGAGACATTAAACAATCTGGTACCACACCCACATGTGGCATTTAAGAACCAGGAGGGAGCCCTGGCTGGTGTGGCTCAGTTGGCTGAGCACAGAGCTATGAACCAATAGGTCACCAGTTTGATTCTCAGTCAGGGCAGATGCCTAGATTGTGAGCCAAGTCTCTAGTTTGGGGATTGCAAGAGGCAAACACACATTGGTGTTTCTCTCCCTCTCTTTCTCCTTCCCTTCCCCTCTCTGTAAAAATAAATATATAAAATATTTTTTAAAGAATTGTGAGGAATATCTCAGCTTCAAAGTTCCCCACTGAGTGGCAAGGTGTATGAGCCCCACACTGGGCTCGTACACCTTTGGACTGTGGTCCCCAGTCCAAAGCACCAGTTCTGAGAAGAGGAGTCCCTACAACAAATGGCAGTGAAAATCAGCAGAAAATTCAGTCTGGGTGAGGGATGGCTGCTGTAGACAGAGCTGTCCTCTTAAAGGGCCTGAGCACAGACTCACTTGCTCATAAACACTCACCCTAAGTTCCAGAAAAGGGATAGCAGCTCACAAAGCACCAGGGGCATATAAAGAGAACCTGAATTTTCTGACTTCAGAGTAAGGTCTGGAGGAGCAGCTATCTCAGAAATAAAGTACTGGCAGATAGCCCTTCATCTTTGTTGAGCCTTTCTCTCCACACAACCAGTAGTGGCAGGGGGTACCAAATCTCTTTCCATTAATCTGACAAACACTGGTCTTACACCACCCTGGTGATTCTCTGAGATTCCACTCCACCTAATTCAAGTGTCGGCCAATTCTCTTTTATGTGCTTATCCACAAAAGTGGTTGTGGACTTTCCTAAAATCTCAAAGGTCACAAACCCAAAACAAATAGTGGCTGGCTGTGCCATACCCTGTAACTTTTGGTAAGTGGCCCCAAGCCTATCACTAGTGGTAGCTGACCTCAGTTCACAGCATAACCACTTCTAGGCACCTCCAAACCCAGAAAGTGCAGCTACTAGGCACAGATCACTTTGTAGCTTTTACCAGGTGGCCTATGCCAAACACAGGCAGCAAATGACCTTGGCCTACATTGGAGAGACTCCCAACAGAACCCTAAACCAATATTCCTGGTGGCCAACTTCAATGTTAGAGCACCCACAAGTGACACACCCAAAGGGTGGACTCAAAAGGTACTAGTGCCTCACTGAAGCAAATGCCACTCTGTAGGATCAGACTTTGAACAATAGCATGTTCTATGTAGGTAAGAACAGCCTGAGAATCAATTTCATGCACTGAGGTGCCAACACTAAGCAAGGCTCAACTACGACAAGAAAACACACACAACCCATACAAGGGACACTCTTGCAGCATCTAGTTTAAGTGAACAGACACATCAAACCACTGATGCCACAGGATATCTACTACATAAGGCCAATCTTCCAAGACTGTGAGATGTAACCGATCCACTTAACACATACAAACAAACAAACAAACAAACAAACAAACAAACAAACACAGAGAGGCAGCTGAAAGAAATATATCCCAAAAGAAAGAACAGAACAAAATTCCAGTAAAATATCTAAACAAAGACCAGATGCAAAGTTTTAAAAACATGGTTTTAAGGATGCTTAATAAATTTATGAGACAAACACATAATTGCAGTAAAAACTCAAACAAAGAAATATGAAACTTTAAAAGATGTTTTTAAATATAAAAAGAACCAATAAAAAAGAATCAAGTGAGTAATACACTAATATGAAGAATACATCAGATGAAGTCAACATAAGATTAGAAGAAACAGAAGATTGAATCTGTGACTTGGAAGGCAAAGTAGCAGAAAATACCCAATCAAAATAGAAAAAAGAATTGTAAAATTAAGATATTTTAAGAGACCTTTGGGACAACATTAAGCATACAGCATTAACATATCATAAGAGTACCAGGAGGAGGAGAGACAGAGAAAGGGATTGAAAACCTATTTGAAGAAATAATGACAGAAATCTTTCCTAATCTGGCCAAGGAAATAAACATACAAGTCCAGAAAGTGGAGCAAGTCCCAAACAAGATAAACTCAAAGAGGCCCACACCAATACACATAATAATTAAAATGACAAGGGTTAAAACAAAAAGAGAGATACTTGAAAGCAACAAAGGAATGCAGTTAGTTATTTATACATAAGAATGTTGGTTGACTTTCAACAGAAACTTTTCAGGCCATAAGGAATTGGCATAAAATATTGAAAGTGGTGAGCAGCGAGTATTTACACTAAAGGTTAATCTACCCAACAAAATGTCATGTAGAATCAAAGGAGAGGTAGAGCTTCCCAGACAAGAAAAAGCTGAAGGAACTCATCACCCCCAAATAGTATTGAATGAAATCTTACTGTGTCTTCTTTAAGATGAAGGAAAGGAAATAAAATTATGAATAATTAAATAAGAAAGAAGAAAGTCTCACTGACAAAAACAAACACATAAAAGCAGTGAATTGACCAACACTAAAGCTAATACAAATGTTAAAAGGTAAAAGTAGGGAGATCATGTGAAATTATAGCAGTGAACTAAGGAATACATGCAAACACACATAAGAAGTAACTATTGACAGAAATATAAATATTGAGGATGTTGTAATTTCAGAATGTATTAGAACTTAATCAAGAATCAACTTAAACTAGAGTATGGCGATAAACATAGTTTGTTATAATTAAAGCACATGGTAACCACAAAACAAAAATCTACAAGAGATATACAAGAAATAAAAATAAAGGAACCCAAACACAACATGCAAAGAGTCATCAAAATACAGGAGAAAAATTTAAGAATGAAACAGGAAAGAACTACAAAAAATTAATAAAATGTTAATAGCTGCATAGCTATAAATAATTGCTTTAAAACTAAGTGGATTAAATGCCACAATCAAAAGATGAATGGATGAAGAAGATGTGGTACATATATAATGGAATATTAATTAGCCAAAAAAAAGAATAAAATCTTATCATTCATGACAGCCTGAATAAACGTGGAGTGTATTGGGCTAGGTGAAATTAGTCATATAGAGAAAGACAAATACTATATATTATTTCATTTATATGCGGAATCTGAAAAACAAAGCAAATGCACAAACAAAACAGAAACAGACTTATGGTTGACAGATGGGAGAGATTTGAAGGACTGGGTAAAAAAAGGTGAAGGGATTAAGAGATACAAATTGGCATTTAAAAAATAGTCATGCAGATGTAAAGTACAGCTTAGAAAATATAGTCAATAATATGATAATAACTATACATAGTGTCAGGTAGGTACTAGACTTATTGGGGAGATCACTTAGTAAGTTACATAAATGTCTAACCACTATGCTGTGCACCTGAAATTAATACAATATTGATTGTCAACTGTAAATAATATTTTTAATTTAAAAAATACAGAGAAAAAGAAGTAAATAAATGAGAGTTATGGAATGAAAATAGAGAGAAAAAAAAGCGACATTGAAATCTAACATAAAAACAATTAGTATACCTACAACAAATACTAGAAAATTGTAAAAGACAAAATGTATTCACACACAAATAGGATCTTTTTGGAAATGAAAGAAAACAAGTAAAATGCAAAGTCTTAGTATGTCTCAATAAAAAAATTGGAAGAAAAGAAGCAAGACTTTCCAATAAAGAATAATAGATTCATTGAGAAAGTAAAAACAGGTATCTTAAAAAAATAAAATTATTAGTTGGCTATATTCTTTTCAGCATCTTTTTTATAACAGAACACAATGACACTATAGGGACTTGAAGAGAGAAGTGTGTCTCAGGTGCTCTACTACTTCCCAAATTGTCATGTATCTAGTCTATGGGCAGTAGAAATGCACTCTAAGATAGCAAGTCAACCAAGTATGAATGATTGTGTAACTTTCTGATAATTGTTCTTGGAAACATAATCTGCTAAATTGTATCAAGCAAAATTAAGTATTGATTAATTGAGAACATAATGAAATTACTTATAATGAAGATTTAACCCATTTAAAGTTAAATTAAATAAAATATGCCTCATATTTTAGTAAGTTAAGTAAGTTCAAGTACAAACTTCTGAAATATTTATGGGAAGACAAAAATGTCCAGTATCTAACAAGATAAAATTCATAATATCTGGTATCCAATAAAAAAAAACTTACTATATATAAAAAGAAGCAAGAAAACACAACAACAATGAGGAGAAAAATCAATAAACTGAAATTGATCAGGAAATGAAACAGACTATATATATATATAGTCTATATATAGTCTATAGACTATATATAGACTATATATATATAGTCTATATATAGTCTGTCTATATATATATATATATAGACAGACTATATATATAGACAGACTATATATATATATATATAGTGTATATATATATACACTAAACTAGGACATTTAAAATGGTTAGGGCTGATTTCCATATACATAAGAGGTCAGAGATTGAACAAATTAAGTTGAGATCTGGAAGATACAAAAATAAACAAAATAAAAGTAATTTCTATAAATAAAAAGTGCAAAGTGTGAGATAAAAACAACCACTCAATGGCACTGGTGGCAAATTAGACATTGCAAAAGAAAAATTTGGAGAACTAAAACATATATAAATAAAAACAATTCAAATGAAATAGAAAAAATAAAAATTTTGAAAAATGAAAACAATATCCATAAACTGTGCAAATACTTTAAGCAACCAAATACATGTGCTAGTTAAGTTCCAGAAGGAGTCAGTAGGAGACTGAAAAAATATCTAAAGCAATGCTGTAAATGTTGCAAATGTAAGAAAAATTACAAACACAGAGATTCAAGAAGTTCTCTTGCTTAACAAATTCAAGAAAATTGAAGTCATAACAGGCTTTTCTTCAGACCATATGGACCTAAGACTAGAAACCACCCTCAAGGAAAAAACTCAAAAACACTCAAATTCATGGAGATTGAATAGCATGCTATTAAACAATGAATGGGTTAAGAATGAGATCAAGGAATAAATCAAAAAGTTTCTGGAAACAAGTGAAACTAAACTCACAACAATCCAAAACTTATGGAATAAAGTGAAGGCAGTCTTGAGAGGGAAGTTCATAGTGATATAGGCCCACATAAAAAAAGATAGAAATATTTCAAATAAATAGCCTAACCCTTCAGCTACAAAAACTGGAGGGGGGGGAGCCCAGAGAGAGCAAAAGGAAAAAATAATTAATATCAGAGTAAAATTAAAAGACTTAGAAACTAAAGGAATAATAAAAAAGATCTACAAATCCAATAGATGGTTCTTTGAAAATATAAGCAAAATCAATAAGTCTTTAAGCAGAATCATCAAGAAAAAGAGAAAAGACCCAAATAAACAAAATAAGAAATGAAAGAGGAGAGATTACAACTGATAAGACAGAAATATAAAGGGTTTTAAGATATTACTATTAAGAACTACATTCCAAGAAATTTGAAGTAGACAAATTTCTAGAAAAATATAATCTCCCAAAATTGTCTGAAGAAGAAACAGAAAACCTGAACAGACAGATAACAGCTGGTGAAATTGAACCGGTGATCAAAAAACTTCCAGCACAGAAAGTCCCTTAATCAGATAGTTTCAAATGAGAATTTTACAAAACATTATCATTCTCAGACTATTCCAAAAAAATTCAAGAAGAGGGAAGAGTCCCAAACTCTTTTTTATGAAGCCAGCATCATCCTAACCCCCCACAAAAAAAAGATACACAACAAAGAAAAAAAGCTACAGGCCAATATAGCTAATAAACATAGACACTAAAATCCTCAACAAATTATTGCATCCAGCAAACTGCATCCAGCAATACATTAAAAAGATCATACACATGATCAAGTGGGATTAATCCCAGGGGTGCAAGCATGGTGCAAAATTTCCAAATCAATATTTGTAATACATCACGTAAAAAGGGAAACACAAAAAACTATATCATCATATCAATAGATGCTGAAAAAGCATTTGATAAGCTACGGCACCGATTTATGATAAAAACACTCAATAAAGTGGGAGTACAGGGACAACACCTTAACATAATAAAGGTCATATATGAGAAACATGAACATCATACTCAGTAGGCAAGAAATAAAAACTTTCACACTAAAATCGGGAACAAGACAAGGATGTCCACTTTCACCACTTCTTTTTTTAAATTGTTTTCCAAGTACACTTGTTTTCATTTTAACCCCACCACAATCCCTGCACCACCACAATCCCTGCACCCATCATTGCCTCCCATCCTCTACCTACCCCCTTTGGCTTTATCCATGGGACCCTTATATATGTTCCTTGATGGCACTTTCTCTATTATCCCCTATTATCCCTCTTCCTCTTCCTTCTCATTACTGTCAGTTTGTTCTTTATTTCAACGTCTCTGGTTGTATTTTGCTTGCTTGGTTGTTTTGTTATTTAGTTTCCACTTATAGATGAGATCATATGGTATTTCTCTTTCACCACCTGGCTTATTTCACTTAGCTGCATGCTTTCCAGTTCCATCCATGCTGTCATGAGTGGTAGGAGCTCCTTCTGACTTTCTGCTACATGGTATTTGATTGTATTGGAAGTCCTAGCCACAGCAATAAGACAAGAAAAAAATTAAAAAGCATCCAAATTGGAAAGGAGGAAGCAAAACTGTCACTGTTTGCAGATGACATGATTGTGTACATATAAAATAGAAAGAGTTTACAGGAACAAGTATAAAGGACACATGGACAAAACTAAGAGGGGTGGAAATGGGAGGGAGGCGGGGAGCTCTGGGGGGGGTGGGTTGGGATGGGAATAAAAGACAGAAAACTGTACTTGAACAACAATTAAAATTTTAATGAAGAAAGAAAGAAAGAGAGAGAGAGAGAAAGAAAGAAAGAAAGAAAGAAAGAAAGAAAGAAAGAAAGAAAGAAAGAAAGAAAGAAAGAAAGAAAATAATAAAGAAAATTCTATAGACTCCACCAAAAAACAACTCAACCTAATAAGTGAATCTTGCAAAACAGCGGGGTACAAAGTCAATTTCATAAATTGAAAGCATTTTTGTAAACCAACAATGAAATGTCAGAAACAGACATCAGGAAAAATTTCATTTGCTATAGCAACAATAAAAATAAAGCACCTAAGAATTAACCTAACCAATAAGATAAAAGACCTGTACTAAGAAAAGTACACAACACTGCAGAAAGACATTAAGGAAGACACAAACAAATGAAAAAACATACCGTGCTCAAGGATTAAAAAAAATTAACATCATCAAATTTCCATACTACACAAAGCAATTTATAGATTCAATGCAATCTGTGTTAAATTACCAATGACATATTTCAGATGTAAGAACAAACATTTCAAAAATTTATAGGGATCCATAATCGTCCCCAAATAGCTGTAGCAATCTTGAGAAAGAACAAAGTAGGAGGGATCACAATAGCTGATATAAAACTATATTACAAGGCCACAGTAATCAAGATGGTGTGGTACTGGCATAAGAGTAGACACATAGACCAATGGAAAAGAATAGAGAGCCCAGAAATAAACCCAAGTATCTATGGTCAATTAATATTTGACAAAGGGGGCAGCAGCATAAAATGGAGTAAAAATAGCCTCTTCAACAAATGGTTTTGGATTATCTTGACACCTACATGCAAAAAAAAAAAAGAAGAAAGAGAGAAAGAAAGAAAGAGAGAGAGAAAGAGGGAGAGGGAGGGAGAGAGGGAGGGAGAAAGAGAGGGAGAGGGAGAAGGGGAGAGAGAGAGAGAGAGAGAGAGAGAGAGAGAGAGAGAGAGAGAGAGAGAGAGAAGAAAGGAAGAGAGAGAGAAAATGAAGGAAAGAAAGAAACTCATCCACCAACTTACTGCATACACAAAAATAAACTCATTAGATGAAGATGGTGGAGGAGTGAATGGAAATCACACTGACCTCCTCCCAGGACAAATCAAGAATTATAACTCAACTGTGAAGAAATCACCCTGGAATAGCCAGGGGGAAGTATATAACTTTGGACAGACAGAAGAACCAGCTTTGGCACAACCTGTCTGGTAAGGAATGTGGTAGAGACTTGAGAAGACTGGTTTGGTGCCCACAGGCAACATCACCAGTGCTATAATTAAGTGGAAGGTTGAATCCCTTGGAGAAGATTGGGTTCTAAACCCTATGCTAGGAGCCCAGCCTACACTAGGAGCCCAAAAAATACACAGATAACAACCAGAGGCAAAAAACAGCAGGGCTGCTCTCTGCCAGAGACATAGAGTGGGAGATTCCAGGGTCGTTTCAAGAGCCAACACACAAATTTTCACTTATAGCCACTTACCTCGGGCTCTGGCAAAGAGCGGGGCAGAATGGGCTGGAGACATCTCAGGAAAGATGGGGAATGGAAGCTTTGGGGAGAGAACTGAGAGACTAGTTGCCAGGATCTGAGTGCTGAGTCATCCCCTAGATAGCAACAGCTAAGGCAGAATGCTCACTGTCAAGTGGCAGTAGCCTCAGAGGAAACAATAACCCTGACCCCAGGAGGATCTCTGCTCTGGCTCTTGGTTGCTTAAGACTGATTGTTGAGTCCTAGTGACCAGATGAACAATGAAAGAAGATAACCAGAGCAAATAGATCATCTGCAAAGAGTGGGTAGAGAGGACTACAGATACTTGAGGATAGATGGGATGGAAGCTTCGGGGAGAGAACTGAGAGTAGCCACTAGGATCCAGTGTTGAGCCAACCCCCATACACAGCAACCATACTGCTTGAGCAGACCACTCCCCTCCAAGCAGCAGCAGTCTGAGGGGAAACAGTAGCCTCAACCCAGCAGGGATTCAGGCCCACCCTACAGTGCTCAAAACTGACTGCTCAGTGCAACGTGACCAGATTAACAATTGAAGGAGACAGCCATGGATAGCAGAGAACTGGAAGTATGGAACAGGCTGCCTAATATCAGATAGGGTCATCATCTGATATCACCAGAGGCAGATACAGAAAGAAAAAAACAAACAAAATGCTAAATACAAGAGGCCACAGAGATGAAAGCCACTGTGGTCTTCTTCAAGATTTGTGATATTTTTTTTCTTGCATAGCTTTATAACATTCATTCCTTGTCCAGCAAGTCTGTATATAATGTCATTAGTTTTTATGGTTTAATGTATTTCAACTCACAAATTTTGCCCCTCCCTTCTCTTATCCCATTTTATTTTCCTCTTTCCTTGAAATATTTTTATTTCAAATTCAGTTTTCTGTCTAGCTACAATTTGTTTCCATTTTACACTGTTACTATTTTTCCCCCATTCAGACACTCAAAATGAATTTTCTTGTTAAGGGTCATTTCACATCCTTTTGTCCAGCTCTTAAAATACCCATGTTCTCTCTACGCTTTTAACAAACTTTGCTAGTTAGCTGTGGATAGGGTAGTTATTATTCCATTGTTTTTTCGAGGTTATCTCTAAAGCTTCACTAATTTTGTATTTCAAATGTCAGATTTTACTGGATCCATCTCCTACTCCATTTTTCATCTCTAATTCTTATTTTGCCATCTTAGTCTGTTTTCTTTTCTTTTTCTTTTTTGTCTTTCTTCTATTTGTCTTTCATCCTGTCCTGTTACATTTATTTATTCTCCTTTTTTTCCCCTTTACATCCTAAATTTTAATATTTTCCTCAGTCTGGTTTTTGTTTCACACTCTTAACATACCCTCTCCCTCTATCAATTCAAAATCAGTTCCCATTCCTCTAGCAATTTCTTAGACTTTCCTTTTTATCTTTTTCCCTCTTATTCTCATACCACCTTTATTAATTTTAGCTCATTTTTTATAGTACTCCGGTGGATCTTTCCAATTTGACTCCAATATTTTTATTAATTGTTTAATATTTTCCTTCCTTTTTTCTCTATCTCACTTTATTTTCTTTCATATTATTTTAATTTCTGTTTAAACCTAATATTATAGTATTCCTTTCTCATACTTCATTCAACAATCTTCATTCTTTATTTTTGTTTTATGAGGTAAACTTTACCTTCTCTCTTTCCATTGTTCCAACTCTCAAATTGTATTAGTGCTCCTCCCTCTACCCTCTCAAAATCATTTCTTTTTTAGTAGGTCTCTCATATCCACTCTCTTTTCTCATAATAATCTTAATCTCATTACACCTTTATTAATACTGCTTTATTTGTTATTGATACTGGGATTGTGGGGGAGATATGTTGCAGGTGTGGGTTTGTTTCCTGAGCTCTGTTTTTTTGTTTCAGGTAGCATCTTCACAATAGCACACAAGATGTGGTGGACAGAGTGATCCTCAGTCAACCAGCAGCAGTGAAAGACTCACAAAAGAATGACCCAACAACAATCAAACCCCAATTACATCCAGAAAACCAACACTAAAGGCATAAATGTCAACCCAAGAACATCAAGTTCAGGTGATCAATGAGACTGCACTATTGAATCTCACATGTCTCCCACCACCAAAGCTCACACCACAAAGTCACAAAGTAAAACAGATCAATATAAGAAACAGAACCCTAAACAACAACAACAAAAACAAACAAACAAGCAAAATATAACCAAAGACATTGAGATAGAGAACAGGCAGACAGTGACCAGAGGGGAGAGGAGAGAGAATTTCAGGGGAAAATAGGAAGGGATTACAGGAACAAGAAGAAAGGACACACAGGCAAAACAAGGGGTGTTGAAATAAGAGGGAGGTGGAGAGGGCTGGAGGGTGGGCTGAGATGTGAGTAAAAGACAGAAAACTGTACTTGAACAACAATTAAAATAAATACTATATATGTAAAAAAAAAAAGAAAGAAACAGAAGCAAACAAGAGGAGTGCCACAAACAATGGGAAGAAAAAGAAACAACCCCTAATCAAAAGAAAAGGAGGTATCCTCACAAAGAATGTTAAATGGGAGAGAGGCAAGTCAATTATCATATATTAAGTTCAAAACAATAGTTATAAGAAAGCTCAATGAACTCAGGACAAATTACCAGAAAGTACGAGGAACTTACTGAAAGCTATATCTGCATTAAAAAAAGGATATAGAAACAATCAACAAATGCCAAGAGGAAATGAAGAATACAATTTCTGAATTAAAGGACAGAGTAGAAGGAATCAAAAGGAGGCTTGATGGAGCATGGGATTGAATCAGTAAGCTGGAGGGCAAAGTAGAAAAAAACAAAAAAGCAAGAAAAGGAAAAAATACTATAAGAGAAAGAAGAGTGGTTAGGGGAAATGGAGGACAACATGAAACAAAATAATATCCTTATAACAGAAATACCAAAAGGAGACGAGGAGCAAGGGATAGAAAATCTTTTTTGAAAAAAGTAATGATGGAAAATTTCATTAACTTGATGAGAGAAAAAAGTCACACAAATTCAGAAAATACAGAGGATCCCAATCAAGATGAACCCAAAGAGGCCCACTGCAAGACACATCATAATTAAAATGGCAAAATTTAAAGACAAAGAAAGAATATTAAAGACTGCAAGGGAGAAACAGGAAATAACAAACAAGGAAGCCCCAATAACGCTAGCAGCTGAATTCTCAACAGAAACATCACAAGCTAGAAGGGAATGGCAAGACATATTTCAAGTAAGGAAGAACAAAATAAACCACATGATAGGACACAAAACAAGCCTCAACAAATTCAAGATAATTGAAATCATACCAAGCATTTTCTCTGACCACAAGGGTCTGAAATTAGAAACCAACCCCGAGGAAAAAAACCCAAAACAGTCAAAATCATGAAGACTGAATAGTATGCTATTAAACAATGAATGGGTCAAGAATGAAATCAAGGAAGAAATCAAAAAGTTTCTGGAAACAAATGAAAATGAACTATGACAACCCAAAATTTTTGGGACACAGCAAAGGCAGTCCCGAGAGGGAAGTTCATAGCAATACAGGCCTACCTAAAAAAGATAGAAACATTTCAAACAAACAACCTAAACCTACACCTACAGGAACTTGAGGAAAAACAACAAAAACAGCCAAGAGCTAGTAGAAGGAAGGGAATAACAAAATCAAAGCAGAATTAAATGACATAGAGACTAAAAGCACAATACTAAGGATCAATGAATCCAGGAGCTGCTTTTTGAAAAGATAAACAAAAATCGACAAGCCTTTAAGCAGGCTCATCAAGAAAAAAAGAGAGAGGACCCAAATAAACACATTCAGAAATGAAAGAGGAGAGATTACAACTGACACCACGGAAATATGAAGGATTGTAACAAATTAATATGAGGATCTATATGCCAAGAAATTTGAAAACCTAGTTGAAATGGACAAATTTCTAGAAAAATATAATCTTCCAAAAGTAAATGAAGAAGAAGCAGAAAGCCTGAACAGACAATAACAGCAGATGAAATTGAAACAGTGATCAAAAAACTGACACACAAAAGCCCTGGAACAGAGGACTTCACAGGAGAATTCTACAGAGCATTTAAGCAAGAACTAACCCCTATCCTTCACAGACTATTCCAAAAAATCCAAAGTGATGGAAGACTCCCAAACTTCTTCTATGAAGCCAGCATCATCCTAATCCCAAAACCAGATAAAGATACAATGAAGAAAGAAAACTTTAGGCCAATATCGCTGATGAACATAGACACTAAAATCCTCAACAAAATATTGGCAAACCACATCCAGCAATACATTAGAAAGATCATACACCATGACCAAGTGGGATTCATCCCAGGGATGCAAGGATGGTTCAACATTCACAAATCAGTAAATGTAATACATCACATAAACAAAAGCAAAGACAAAAGTCACATGATCATATCAATAGATGTGGAAAAAGCATTTGACAAGGTACAGCACCTATTTATGATAAAAACACTCAGCAAAGTGGGAATTAAGGGAGCATTCCTCAACATAATAAAGGCAATATATGAGAGACCTACAGCCAACATCATACTCAATGGACAAAAACTAAAAGCTTTACCATTAAGATCAAGAACAAGACAAGGTTGTCCACTTTCACCACTTCTATTCAATATGGTATTGGAAGTTTTAGCCACAGTGATCAGTCAAGAAAAGAAAATAAAAGGCATCCAAATTGAAAAGAATGAAACAAAACTGTCACTGTTTGCAGACGACATGATAGTGTACATGGACAATCCTATAGACTCCACCCAAAAACTGCTCAACCTAATAAATGAATTTGGCAAACAGTGAGATATAAAGTCAATATTCAGAAATCAAAGGCGTTTTTGTATACCAACAATGAAACAGAAGAAACAGAAATGAAGAAAAAATCCCATTTGATATAGCAAAAAGAAAAATAAAATACCTAACAATAAACCTAACCAAGGAGATAAAAGACCTGTATGCAGAAAACTACACAACACTGAAGAATGGAATCAAGGAAGACACAAACAAATGGAAACATATACCGTGTTCATGGATTGGAAGAATTAACATCATCAAAATGTCCATATTACCCAAAGCAATATACAGATTCAATGCAATACCTATCAAAGTACCAATGGCATATTTCACAGACATAGAACAAACACTGCAAAAGTTTATATGGAACCATAAATGACCCCGAATAGCAGCTGCAATTTTGAGGAAGAAAAACAATGTAGGAGGGATCACAATACCTGATACCAAACTGTATTACAAGGCCACTGTAATCAAAACAGCCTGGTACTGGCATAAAAACAGGCACATACACCAATGGAACAGAACAGAGAGCCCAGAAATAAACCCAAGTCACTACAGCCAGTTAATATTCGACAAAGGGGGCAACACCATAAAATGGAGTAAAAATAGTCTCTTCAACAAATGGTGTTGGGAGAACTGGACAGCTACATGCAAAAAAATGAAACTTGAGCACCAACTTACACCATACACAAAAATAAATTCAAGATGAATAAAAGACTTAAATATAAGCCGTGACACCATTAAAATCCTCAAGGAGAATATAGGCAGGAAAATCTCAGATATTTCACGCAGCAACATTTTTACTGATATGTCCCCCAGAGCTAGGGTTATAAAGGAAAGAATAAACAAATGGGATCTCATCAAAATAAAAAAGGCTTCTGCACAGCTAAAGAAAACAGCACTAAAATAAAAAGAGACCCAACGATATGAAAAAACATATTTGCCAATGATACCTCAGACAAGAATTTAATCTCCACAATATACAAAGAACTTACACAACTCCACTCCAAGAAGACAAGCAACCCAATTAAAAAATGGGCAAAAAACTTGGGCAGGCATTTCTCCAAGGAGGACACACAGAGGATTCAGAGACACATGAAAAGATGCTCAATATCGCTAGCCATCAGAGAAATGCAAATTAAAACCACAATGAGATACCACTTTACACTGGTCAGAATGGCCATCATAAACAAAGCAACAAACAACAAGTGTTGGAGAGGTTGTGGAGAAAAGGGGAACCTAGTTCACTGCTGGTGGGATTGCAGACTGGTACAACCACTATGGAAAACAGTATGGAATTTTCTCAGAAAACTAAAAATGGAACTGCCTTTTGACCCAGCAATTGCACTGCTAGGATTATATCCCAAGAACCCTGAAACACCATTCCAAAAGATCCTATGCACCCCAATGTTCATAGCAGCACAATTTACAATAGGCAAGTGTTGGAAGCAACCTAGGCGCCCATCAGTAAATGAATGGATCAAAAAACGACGGTACATTACACAATGGAATTCTATGTGGCAGAAAGAAAGAAGGAGCTCCTACCCTATGCAACAGCATGGATGGAACTGGAAAGCATTATGCTAAGTGAAATAAGCCAGACAGTAAAAGACAAATACCATATGATCTCACCTTTAACAGGAACCTAAGCAACTAAACAAACAAGCAAGCAAAATATAACCGAAGACATTGAAATAGAAAAGGGGATGACAGTAACCAGAGGAGAGAGGGGAGGGAATTTCAGGGAAAAAGGGAGGGGATTATAGGAACAAGTATAAAGGACACATGGACAAAAACTAAGGGGGGGTGGAATTGTGAGGGAGGTGGGGAGCACTGAGTGGGGGGTGGACTGGGATGGGAGTAAACGACAGAAAACTGCACTTGAATAACAATTAAAATAAAATAAATAAATAAATAATAAAAAACATCTTGGAAATTAAAAAATAATAATAATGAAGAACAAAGACATGCCACTGAGACTACTCTATCCAGCAAGGCACTCAATTGAAAAGGAAAGCCAAAT
>PVKM010008621.1:0-38609 GCA_004027735.1 Carollia perspicillata
CATAGGGAGAGATGGAAAACAGACAGGCAGACAGACAGAGAAATGGAGGGAAGGACAAACAAAATAGTTGAGACAAGACATGGGACTGGGACAGGGAGATGAAGAAGATACAGAACCCACGACAGATGTCCCTGCCAGTAAGACTCCTCATCTGTTTGTAGAGACTGCAGAAGACATGGGAAGCAGGTGTTCCCACCCAGGACTCCCAGTAGGACCTCTGAGGAGAGATCTCTCACCCCAAACAGGCCCCCCTTTGCTACCTCTCCCAATCCAGGCAGATCCCATCACCTGCCCTCTCCCAAACACTGCCCTCCCACCCACATCGGGTCTGGGCTCACTCCCCAAGCCAGTAGTACCTGGGGGAGGGCAGGTGGGCAACGAGGTCCACCTTGGTGCAGGCAATACAGGGCTGTTGCTATCGATGCTTGAAATAATAATAAAGCCAACTAAAAGTGTGTCTCTTTATTATCACCAGGTAGTGACAATTCTAAACATTCTAATAATAAAATACTCTTCCCAAAAAAGTTCTTCGTTGGTAAAATGCTAACAACTGCTAGTTTTACTGTTGAATTTTAATATACATATATTTAATTTATATGCAATATATATTCAGACTTGCTCTTTTTTTATTGCTTATCCTCGAGTGAGCATTGTGTTCTTCACCGACATTCATCCAGACCCTTTTGGTCATACAGGTGGGCCCACACGTGGGGCGTCAGCTACACATGTTTATCTCCAGAGTGTCCCAGGGTTTAGAATCACTCCAGCTCACTCCAGGGGCACTTTATGTGTCTAACTCCCACGACACTATATATTCCTGTGTTTAAACAGAAGCTCCTAAATAAACAATGATAGCACAGTGACGGGAAAGATTATCTTCAGAAAACAAAGAAACTGCGCTCGAGTCACTTCAGTTCTGTCTTTCTATGTGACCAAATGGAATTTTTATTTGTGTATAAATTTTTAAAGCCCCGAAAAAGAATGCAAACTGCAAAGGTATGCTATCTTTTTGTTTGGAAAGTGCAAATTGTAGCTGGCACATGAACTATTTTCCTGAATTTGGATAATATTTTTAACACTGAAATGAGTTCTTTTTAAATTGTCGCCTGTTTCAAACTAAAGAATGAATCAAAAAAGCAAAAGTTGTAATGTTATTATTTGTTATTTGTTATTGTTATCAGACCAATAAGTAGGTTTAAGTTTTTCCCTTTTCTCAAAACATACATTAGTATAATTTAAAAGTATTAATCCATTACTTTTTAAAAATTTGATACTGTAATATTTATTTTGACATTTTTACAGTATGTTACTATATATGAAGTTCAATACAAGATAATTTTTACTGAGTTTCTTTTCTAGTCAGTCTTATTATTTGTTTCATTCAGAATTGGTACTGGAAATAATCTTACCGAATAGAGGAGGGAGACTTGTGAAAGACTGATCTATTGCAGACGTCAGACTGCACCATCGCCCCAACCAGATTTCAATAGTCGTGGACTGACGCCCATCCTACACACCTCACTCCCGCATCCTCTCCCTTTTCCAAGCAGCCCCTCCACTTCCTGGGAGAACTGAGACCCACTCTGGTCCAGGTTTCATTCTGTTAAGTTCCCTGGGCTCCAGCGTAGAGAAGTGGGCAGCACGGGAGGAGCTGTTATCTCATCCAGGAACCCTTTCCTAGGGGCTCAGTCGCTCCGCCCACTCCTCACTCCCGCCACCCCTGAGACCTCCCTGTCACACCTCACCTCCCGGGAGGACTCTGGCCCAGGCCAACTTCATGGTCCACGTGGGCTCAGCCATCCCTATGCTTTCCCAGGTTTGACAACCCCAAATCCAGTGAAGGTTTGCATTCTACCCAATGCATCTCAGTTAATGGTACCCACATTCATTCAAATACTCAAGGCAAAACATACGTTCACTCCTGCACCTACCCCAGCAGTAATTCCTGGATGCTCTACCCTCAAAAGCACCCCACAGCCAGTTCATCCACTATTCGCCCCACCACCCCAGCCTGCTCGCTGCCCCCTCTCACCAGATTCCTGCAGCAGCCTCCCATTTGTCTCCCTTCTCCCACCGTTGTCCCTTCCAGCCTATTCCCCACATGGATGCTGTGTGGCCTTTAAAAACATTTATCAGATGAAGTTACTCCTCTGCTTCAAACCCATCAGTGGTTTCACATTACACTTATGATAATTTCCAACTTCCAAATGTGGACCAAAAAAATGGGACAGTGTTTCCTGCCTATCTCCTCTGTCCTTCCTTCTGTGGGCTTGTGTGACACTCACTTTTCTGTCTGCCACACTGGTCTTCTTGCTATTCCTTAAGCACACCAAGCTTTTCCCACCTCAGGGCCTTTACACTCACTGTTCTCTCTCTTGGAATGCTCTTCCCACAAACTTTTGTGTAAATGGCTTCTCTCTATACAGGTCTTTATTCAAATGTTACCTTTGGAAAGCCCTTCCCTGACAATCCTCCATAAAATACACCCCATCCCTGACTCCACTCTTCATCCCTCGACTCTGCTGTTACCTCCGTACTATCCAAAATTGTAGATTTGTTCATTTGTACAATAGTTTAATCCAACTGCCATAGTTAAGGACAAAGGCTTTGTTTTGTAGACTAGGCCCAGAGTACATATACATGCCTAATACATCGTAGATGCTTAGTAAATAATTCTTGAATAAATTAATCCATTGAATCTCAAGATTATCCCTGGACTCGACCACTTCCTAGAAATACCCAGGATCCTGAAGTCTGACATTCCAGAATCTCAGGATCTGCCATAGTCTTTGATCTTTCCAGTGCTCTCCCATCCTCTCCTACCCTTACACACACTCCTCCTCCAAAGTTTTATTTTCAGTGAATGGACTCTTATCCATGAATTTCAAAATTCAGAAACTTGGGACTGATCCCTGACCTCTCCTTCCTTCTCACTCTCCATGTCCAAATCTATTTCCACATCTTGCCATTTCTACCTCATACTTACCATTCGAATTCATCTATTTCTCTCTACCTCCAATGTCACCACCCAAGTCCAAGGCATCATTATCTCCAGGCTGGAAAATATCCCCCTAAGTGGTCTCCATCCCTCCTTGACCCACTTCCCCCAACAATCTCTTCTTTCCACAGAATCCAGACAGGGCTCTTAAAATGGCAATCTTGCCACAATACTCCTACTTTGAAAACCTCCAGTGACTTTCCATTATTCATAGAATAAAAATAAAACTCTTGAATAAAATTCATATTGTCCTATAGGACAATATAGCACCCTGCCCACCACCTACCTGTCTCACCTCCTCTTGCCTTCCTCACTCCTACTCACTAAAGTCCAGCCACATTGGCCTCCCTTCTGTTTCCAGATGTACCTTGTTTCTTTTCATTTAACTTACACATATGTGTATAATACAATATGTGTATTTATTGAGGCAAACTATGGGGTGCTGGGGTGGATATACAGTGGCGAACAAAAGATACAAATTAGTGATGGAAGACATTATAAACAAATCATTGTACAATACAAAAGCAGGGGGTGAATAAGTGCTGTGGAGAAACAGTAAGCAGGGAAAGGGAACAACGGCTCTCTCAGATGCTGTGCTAGCCAGTGTGCCAGGGAAGGCCTCTCTGAAGAAGTGATCTTTAAGCAAAGAGTCGGCCATCATATTATCTGGAGAGAGGGCTTTCCAGACAGAGGAAAGAGCAAATGCAAATACCTGAGGCAGGAGTATTGAATGCAGGTATCTGAAGAACAGCAGCAAACTCTAGGGTATTGGCAAGGGTCTGGAACACTTTTCCCATCCCCAACATTTGCCTCTTTAAATTCCCAAATGGCCTTTAGATATTCAATCAAGCAGGTCATTTCCTCAAGCAGACTTTTCTGACCCCTGAACCTGGATCAAATCCACAGTTCTAAATATCCTTGGTTCTCTGTTCCCTTCCTTAATAGACTTAAGCACCATTTAGCTTATGTGCGTGGGAAATTGTTTAATTAATACCTGTCTACTAGATTATCTGGCTCACACTTAACATATGCATTGGCCTCTCTAGGGCAGAAGAGATACTGCCATTTCGTGCTCTTTGATTTGATGACTTACTATCCCCTCCCTGCTAGTTAGAACATACTATTTTCAAACATGGTTCAATATAATTGATCTGGCTACAACTTTCCTTATCATAATCACATCTCTCTAGGAGTACTGCTTCATTCTCTTGATTGGACTTGGATATTTTGTCATCATCAAAGTGGATCTGTACCTTTTCAAGATGCTGATTTATTCCATCGAATGTTAGGTCGTTATAGCTTCACTCCCAGAGATTGTTCTGAATTGAGCAGTCTCCTTATTTGCCTCAGTCAGGCCCCCATTAAGGGATATTACTGCCAGTTCCCTGCTACCTAGGGAACTGGCAGTAATTATTTTGTTTTATTTTACCTGACTATTCTCTTGACCTGTCATATTTAAATGGTTTGGAGGGTAGACACCTGACCAAAGGCCATGACCACCTTAGACCCAGAAGCAGCCACTGCTTCCAAGCCTTCTGGAGCCCAGTCCACTATTACACTGTTCTTGGATTGCCTTAAGAGTTCTCTCTCTACATTCATTCTTAAAATTCATAGGCTAGCCAGATACCATGTGGCCTGGCTTTTTTTAAGGTAAATTAATTTAATACTTTTTCTTAAGAATACAACCCAAGCTGGGGTGGAGGGGCAGTTTTTCATTTAGTAGCTAAGGAAGAATTTGAAAGGATGCCTTGAGTTGGGATGATAGCAAATCCAACCCAAATGCTAAGGAAAATTTTAAGGAAAGAGAGGAAGCAGACATTGGGTGGTAGAGGCAGGAGAGGGACCCGACTACTAGAAGAATCCAGAACCATCTTAGATCCCAAAGTAGCCACTGTGTCCCATTCATGGAGCCCAGCCCAGCTACCCCTCCTGTTCTTGTGAGCTCCCATCTCTCCACATGCATTGTTAAAAACCACCTCTGCTTGAACCAACTTAAGGGAGTCCCCCTTCATTCATTCAACAATATTTATGGAACATTTGCTACATGCAAGACATTGTTTTAGACACTACAGATATAGCAATGAACAAGCCAGCCAAAATCCCTGCTCTCATGAGGCTTGCATTTTAGTGCTGGAAGATATAAAATAAACAAATAAACATGTACTGTGTTAAATGGTGGTCAAGTGCTATAAAGGAAAATAAAATTGGGTAAATAAAGGGATCAAGATGGTGCAAAGAAGCTTCCACTTTTGCAACTCTAGCGAACAAGATTCTCTGAAAGGCTCTTGCACTCAAAAATAATTATATACCACACAACGCAAAGTTTTTGCAACATTATCCAGCTCCCAGGAAATGGAGTAAATCTCAAAGGGGCTGAAAGAGAAAAAAGCCATGGGCTATGAGCAATAGTGGAATGTGAGGTTGCAATGAGAGATGAAATCTAGGGACAAAGCCCTGAGCCCGTGGCACAGTAGGAAAGCAGAGTCTAGACTCGGATTTAGCCAGGAATCCTGAAAGGGGCTAAAAAGATTTCTAGTGAATGGTACACTTTGTTGCCTGGCACAGGTAAATAAAATCCTTCTCTGGAGGAAACCATCCTCAATTTATTGCCCCAGATTTTCCACAGATTAAGATCAACTCATACTCAAAGAACACCAAATGTTCAAGGAAACAAAGCACCATGAGTAACAGCAGAATCGACAAACAATAGATTTAACCCCTTCGCACACAAAGACTTTGGATACCCAAGTTGTAAGATAACAGAATGTAAAATAACTCTACATGAAATGTTTAAAGAAATGAAAGACAGAATCAGAAAAATGAGCGACAAAGTGATTAAGTACTTACATACACAAATAAACAACCCCCTTAAAAAAATAACGCCAAACAGATTTCTAAAGCCTTACTAGGGAGGGTAAAGGGCAAGGGCAATTTTGTGTAGAGATGTTGAGGGAGCCTCTGTGGTAAGTAAGCATTTGAACACAAACCTGAAAAATGTGAGGAAACTAAGCACACAGTTTCCTGGAGGTAGAGTGGCCCAAGTGGAAGAAAGAGCCAGTGCAAATAGAACACTTGGTGTGTTTGGCGAACAGGAGTCAAGGGGTCTCTAAAGTCAACTGAGTGAAGTGAGAGGTGTAGACAAGGAGGTGAGAGAGGCCAGACCATGATAGGTTTGTGAATGATGACAGGGACTTTGAGCTTTACCTTGACTGAGACAGAGAGCCACTGGAGAATTTAGGCAGATACGGTGACACAATCTAACTTTTGTTTTAAAAACATCGCATTAGCTGCCATTTGGTATATAGAGAGTCGGGGAAAGGGGCCACAATAGAGGCAGGGCAACCAGTTGGAGGCTTTAATAGTCATCCAGGCAAGAGATAAAAGTGGCTTAAACTAGGAGAGCAGATTTGATGAGGGTGAGGAATTTAAAATTGAGGATATGTTGTGTTTTTTAAATAGTAACAAGATTTCATTGGCTGATTATAGGTGGGGTGTGAGAGAAGACAACGAGGGACAACATCAAGATGTTTGGCCTGAATAAGTAGAAAAATTAAGTTGACACCGAGATAGAGAAAACAGATGAAAGATTAAGTTTGAAAGAAAAACAAAGTAAGAGTTTGGCATGGGACCTGTTAAAAGTGAGGTGTTCAGTAGAGATCCATGTGTAGAAGACAAGTAGGGAAGCCAATATGTGAGTCTGGGGTTCAAAGGATAAGGTCAGGGTAAACATTAAATTGGCATCCAGAAGCTATTTAAAGCCATTCTACTGGATGAGTTCAAATAGGAATGAGAAGAGGCTCTTGAGGTCCTGAGGACAAGATGAATGTAGAAGATACTAAAAAGGCAAAGCCAATGAAGTAGGAAGAAAAACAAGAGAGTTGGGACCGAGAAGCCCAGTGAGGAAAACATTTCAGGAAAGGAGTGGCCAGGAGTGTCAGATGCTGCTAAGAAGTCACAGAAAATGGTTCCTGAGAACCACTGGTTTTTGATATTGACCTCTGGATATAGCAATATGTAGCAATATGTAGTAATATGTAGTCAAGGTCAAGTGACCTTGACCAAAGCTGCTTTAGTAGAGGGACAGGGACAAGCTAATGGGAGGAGAGGAAGTACAGACAGAGCATGGGGGCCTCATGAGGAGCTTTACTGAGGAAAAAAAAAAAACAGAAAAATGAGAAGGAAAAAATAAAGGGAGATGTGAATGTCAAGGTCAAGGTCAGTAGAAGGTAACTGATCTCCAAATCATGAGGCTGCCCGATTTGACAGCCTCTGTGCTCATTGCAAACCTCTGATCAACCTGCCACCTCTGGGAGGGAGGGAGTATTAACACCACAGCAATGGGATGCCCCCTCATCTCCCACCTCACATCCCTAGCTGGGCTCTGAGAACTTCAGCGCTGCTGAATGACTTTAAAATTTAATTGGACTAAGGCTCTGCGGTTGCAGTTGCAGCCAGGGCAGGCTCACCCCTCATTACCCTTTGTGATTGGGGTAGGGGAAGCTCTGCTCAAAAGACGTGTGTAATTGATAAAGAGAAGTAATATGGGGAATTGCTCTCTGGGGAGAGGAAAAATTTTATTATTTCATGGCTCTGCCACGAGCCCAGTGTGAAGGCAGAGAGGGGGTATGAAGCAGCAAACACACACCATCTAAGCCATCCCCTAAAGGATTGACAAAGCAGAGGACCAGCCTCAAAAATCCTCAGTAAATATTTGAGGTTGGTGAAAACATCTGGCACTTGCCCTCGCACAGATCCAGGAAAAAGGAAAATGAAGCAGACAAAGGGTGGGGCACTCTGTGTACTGGCAGGTGGTCAGCACAGCACCCTTTTTGTCATCCAGTTCCCACCACTACCCCCTAAACTCTATGCCAAGGGTATCATTTCCCTCATCTTACAGACGTGGCTCTTCAGTGAAGGGTTGCCAATAACTGGTAACATTTTATTAAGAACTGAGGATTTGCAGGCACTGGGCTAATGTATTGTGTTATTTCATTAATCCACATAGCAGTTTTGTTCCTTAAGGACTATTATCTCCATTGTACAGATGAGGAAACAGAGGAACATTTCCTCTTCTGTAAAATGAGGCTTGTCTGAGGTCCCACAGGGAAAGCAGGTGACTCGGGGTGACTTGGTGTAACAAGTGCTCCAGGAATCCTAAAGGGCAGAGCCAGGATGTGAACACAGAGGGCTCTAGCTATGAAACTCCTGCTCTGTCACCACCCTGGGCAGTCTCCCGCCACTTACCCCTGCCCTTCTGTGTTCTCCCATTATCTGACCCCAAGAGGGTTAACGTGTGTGATAACTGGGTCTGTGAGCCTGCAAACATCAGCGCTCATGACCTCTGCCTCCTGCAGCCCTGAATTCCGTCTCCAGTTGGGGTGTAGGAGGGTGTGGAGGTTGTGCCATCCCCCAGGAGCTGGACAGCTCTCCCCCTCATCTCCTAGCACAAGGGCGCCCTGAACCTCTGTAGTTGCCCCTGCCTTCACTTCATTGTGCCTTCCCTAAGCAGCACCCAGGACTCAGCAAGACTCTCCTAGGCAGGAGGAGATTTTCTGTTAAGTTTTCTGTAAATGACCTAGCCAAATGAACCTGACTTGTACTTCAATAACTAGGGGGGGGAAATCCCAGTTGCACTACTCACTTAGTGTTCTTGGTTAGACTGCTTCACTTCCAAGGTCAGCTCCCTCATCTCAGAATGAGGTAGCAGTCCCTGTCACCTAGCTGTCCAGATAGAACTAACTAAGGCCTGTTCCTAGCTCTGGACATGGAATGGGGTCTACAGTGTCGGTCCTCTGCCTCTTCCTCTCTCTACTTTTCTCTAAAATGAGACTCATTTTTTTGCATGCCTCATAAGGCTTCTGTGAGCATGAAATGACACAATCCAGCCTGGCAAATTTTAGGCACTGAGTAAATGTTAATTTAAATCAAATATCCTAAAACGATTGGCTTTATGCTGTCACCGTGAAGCCTCAGCCTGTGCACAGCAGGCTGATGTGACTGAAAGGAGAGCCCTGCTCATTTTGTGTGGCCAGGCCCAGCCCAGGCCTATGATCTGGGGCCCTGCCACGGCTTTGCTGGCTTTCATCACAGCGGCCCTGAAAAGGCTCTGGCTCTACAGGAAGGGAGGCTTCAGCATGTACAATGAAGCCAAAGTGCTATTTCTAAGGCAAAACTAAGCATGTTCCTCCCCCAAGTTAAAACACTTCAGTGGCTCCCTGTGGCTCTCAAGATCAAGTTCGAATTCTTGAACATATTTTACAAGCCCTTTGTGATCTGGCCTGTGTTCATGTGTAGCCTCATCTTCTGGCACTTTCTCCTTCATTCTCTGCAACTCCAAACATTATGAGTCTCTTTCAGGTCCTCATGGGCTGGGCTATTCCTCTTATCAGACACTCCCAGAGCCCCCCAAGTGTCCCTTGTCATGGACCCATCACATGTACCAGACATGTTTTATGTCTGTTTGCACCATGAGAACATAAGCTGCATTAGACCGGAAGGGAAGACTCCATGACTACTTTGCTCCCAGTTACATTCCCAGTAATTAGCACAGAGCTTGTCCTGCAGTAACAACTGAGCATATAACTTTTGTAAGCAGAAAAATGTTATTGTTCAAGTGAGTGGGAAATAACCACTTTCTCTGTGTACCCCATTATATTGCTCAGTCTGGTAAGCTAATGCAGTGTTCTGAGCAGTTCTGACCCCTGCCCTGTCTCATGTCACTGAGGGAGGCAAAAGGGAATGGGTTAATACAGACTACCTGTCCATAAGGCTTAGAGAGCAGCTGTGTCCCCTGCTGAGGAGCCTGTGTTCATGTGCACAAACGCACACAGGGATCCACTGATGTGTACTCAGATAACGCAATGCCTGTAGGTGGGGATGCGTGTGCCTCCATGTAACATCTCTAATACAAGGGTGCATCTCTGTGCATATATATTTACACAAGTAGCCCAACTGTGTTTTTTAAAGTCCCTCTTAAATGCTTCCATCTTTTCCCAAAAATCTCTTCTTTCCTGAGGCACCACTTGGCTCTTGGTTTCTTCCCTAGCCCCATTCATATCCTTCTCCCCTATCGTTCAGAGTAATTCAGCTCTGCTCCTGACTCACATACCCCACTCTATCTCTTAGCTCAGCAAGACAAAAACCCTGCAGGTAATCAAAACTATCCTCTTTAGAAGGCAGTTTAGCTCTAATATGTCTTCCTTAAGGATAACCCAGGGTGTCACCCAATCCCCACCTCAAGCCACACATCAAAGCAGCTCTTCCAAGTATATCTATCCTTGTGGTCCAAGAACCTTTCATTCCGACTGCTTAGAGGATAACATGAAAGAAAACATTTCCTCTTTAGAGTTACAAACCCATACACGACATTAAGCTGGGTCCTTTTTCATCCAGCAGCACCGTAGGTGACGCGGCTGGAGTTTGCATGGGTTCTGGGCATAGGAAGAGGAAGGAAATTCATGCTGGGTGAGCACCCATGTGTGCCCAGCTGCTCCTTGATGACTTATGACAGTTTAATTTCATCCTCACAGCATTATTTCTAGGCTGAGATAAACAGACTTAAGATCAGAAGGGATAAGTAACTTGTCTAGGGTCCACCAAATGAGGGCAGAATCAGTACTTGAGCCAAGATGTGTCTGGGCCTTGGGTCCACACTCCCTCCATAACCCCAGGATGCCTACTCTCCGTTTATTGAAATGCACCAGAGTCAAAATTGTGATGAGAGGACTTCAATATACATGAAGTATGTAAACATGTTTGGGGAGAGGGAGGAAGAGGGAAGCACGGGGGATGTGAGAGTGAAAAAGAGGCAGAGGTCACAGCACACGGGAGTGAGACAGGACCTCAGATTACTTTGTCTAACCACGTCATTTTACAGATAGGGAAACTGAGTTCAGAACAGAAGAGTGATGTGCCTATGGTCCCACAACAAACTAGTGACAAGTCTGACTAGGTCTCAGGTCTGAGAGCAGCTTGGCCAAGTTCATTTGATTACATCTCCTGCTGTTTTGCAAATAATTTAATCTTAGTTTGACGCTGACTTGAATGTAAGTCCCTTGTGTCTTCCAGACCTTGAGATCAAAATGTGTCCCTGGTCAAAAAGCGCCAATTTTCTGTTACGAGGTAAATAGGTACTGGGCATGTAATGCACAATGTGATGATCATAGCTAACACTAATATGCGATAGTTAAGAAAGGTGTTAAGACAGTGAATCCTAAGAGTTCTTATCACAAGGAGAGTTTTTTTTCTTTTGATTACATCTATGTGAGATGGTGGCTGTGAACTAAACAATATATGTAAATCAAATCATCATGCTGCATAGCTTAAACATTATACAGTGATATGTGTCAACTATTTCTCAATAAAAATGTTAAAAAATAATAAAAAATAATTTTAGGAGGTGAGGGGGTGTAGAAGAGGGTACAGGGAGGATAAATGGTGACGGAAGGAGACTTGACTTGAGGAGGTGAACACACAATGTGCAGATGATGTGTTACAGAGTTGCACACCTGAAAATGATACAATTTTATTAACCAGTGTCACCCAATACATTCAATTAAATAATAATAATAATTTTTTTAACTTTCTGTCCCGACCAGGAAAATTTATTGAGAGAGCTCTTCCCTGGCAGCGCCCACATTGCTTGCCTCTCAAGCTCATCAGTCAAGAACTGGAAGTCCTCCTGAAAAAAATCTCATCTACTGCAGCCTTTGAACAGTCCAGCAGCTGAGGCTGTGGACCATGACTGATGCTGTGGAGGCTAAATCATGGCCAATATCCTATCTGGAGATGCAGGTACCACTCTGCTTTCCAATCAAAAAGGCTGGCTTGTTTTCCATCCCAGCAGTCAAATCTTTCCCACCCTCGTGGGGCAGCTCTAAGGCTTCTCGTGGAAAGACTGGTGATGGAACGGAAGTTCCTACTCCTACAGGCCAACTCTGGAGCCAGCCCAGACCTTTCCATCTCTGGTGCATTGCGGCACTCCTGAAAACCCAAGGCTAAGGCACAAAAAGACATGCCTTTGGCTCAACATGTAAAAACTCTCCAGCAATAAATTTAAGCAATTCCATTTGGGGCTCTCACAATTTCCTTTACTCAGACGAACTGCTTTTTATTTCAAACGTTCCTGAAGGAAATTGGCCAATTGCTTATTTCACCTGTCAATGCCATTATGCTGAGCCTGGCGGCAAGACACAAATACAACCTGGGGATTTCTCTGAATTGGATCCCCACAAAACTGGCCACTGCCATGGAGGTCCAGCCCAGAGGGCCTAAATATTGACTCCACCCCTTGGAACTCCTCAGAGCTCCCACAGAGGAGAAAAAAGGTGTCTGGGGCCAAGGCAGGGCTCTGGAGAACAAGGAATAATAGAACAGAGCATCCAGCATGGCCCCCAGATTAAAAATTACATCCTAAATCCAAGGGGGCCAAGTGACCTCCAGCTACCCTGGGATAGCAAGAGCAGTCAAGGAGATCACCTGGGGGAGGCAGGAGGTGGCATTAGTGTCCAAGGAGACTGATATTAACAACAGCAGCTCCATTTATTGAGCATTTCTGTATGTCAGGTGCTGGGCTAGGCATTTTACATGTACAACTGCAATAAATCCAAACTCCTTACCATGTTCCCTGGAACAGTGACTGGTACCTGGTAAGCACTATACAGGTGTTAGCCAACGGTGTGGTTGTTAACAAGGGGCTGGCTCCTAATGAACCCCCCAAAGCCAACCCTCTCTGGCTGGGAGTAAACAAGTTGATTCTACATGTTCTTAAGTCACCCTAGTATTAGAGATAGACTTGGCTGAAGGCACTGATCACTTGAACTGTCCGCAGTTTGGGTCAGAATTTGACTGGTCAGTTGTGTGATCCCTGCTCCCTGACCCTGATGGATGATGCTTTCTGCACACCTCTTTCCCTGGGAGCCTGTGCAGGCTCAGAAACAGTGTTTGTCTAGTCACCTGAACCAACAGGGGTGCTTCCTCCACACTCAGCCCACAGCAGGAACGGTTTCGTCCAACATTGCAGGCAAAAGGAGACAGGAATTTACTTTTTACAATCAAAGCAGAGTTGTGGTGAGCAACTCCCGACTCTAGCATTGCCATGACAACACCTGGAAGACATCCCTGGCTGAGAGCTGAGGTCTGAGAAGCCGAGTGGCTGTCTCAGATGAACAGACTCTGAAAAGCCTTCTCCAGGCTAAGAAGAAGGGGGCAAGCAGAGACTTCATAAATAAGAAGGTTGGCCAGGGGACACTGAAGGTTAGAAGCAGGTTTTCTGGTGACCAGTCCCTGTTCAAATGTGCTGCTGACCTGTCAGAATCTGTGGCTTTCTCTGATAAGAGAAGGCGCAGAATCTTCCATTGAAATTATAACAAGTGCATGCAATGTGGACTAAGGGGACCCAGGGGTAGCAAGAGAGGGAGGAGTAATAGCCATTCACATGACTCAGGCCCACTAGAATACCCCTTCCTGGCCCTCCACTCGCTTCTCCATCTCCAGGCCTCCTTAATGGACACTTGCTTCATTACAAGGGGCCTTATCAGACTGCCTGTGAATCTGAGTGCCATTCACAATCTTTATGTTACTTTTTATGTGAAGGGCCTCAGGAATGGTCTAATTTTTTCCCCTGCATTGGGGCCATCCTGATTTGGTGCCTGATTCTCCTATTTTCCTTGGTCTGGTCTGCATGTGTGAGCTCAAGGCTGGCACAATGACCCAAATGCAAAGGGACCTGATAACCTAATCACCTGGCATGTAGAAGTGGTCAATTAATACAGCTGCTATTGTTAGTATCAGACTCCATGGACACCAATGCCACCGCCTGCCTCCTCTAGGCAGTCTCCTTGATTGCTGATCTCCCTGGAGAGAGAGAGATTACAGGCCAGTGTAAGGAACAACTTTCAAAGCATCAGAAGGGTCTGAAGAAAGAACATGCTGATCTCACAGGTAAGCAAACTCCCTGTCACGGGAAAGGTTCATGCCAAAGCTGGATACCTACCCTGGTGGAGAAGTGGCAGGTGAAAGGCACAAACCTGTAAAGGTCTTTCTCAGCCCTGAGCCCAGAATTGTGTGTCTCTTACAGCCTCTCCACTCAGGATGGGCTCCTTCTGCCAAAGTTTTGTGTGCCCTTGCCACTCTGAGGATTCATTTCTTTGGCAGAAACGGCCATGCCAAATGGCAGCAGGAGTCTGCTTTCTCTCTGTTTTCCTGTGTGTGATTTCTCCCCAGTCGCAGGCAACACCTCCCCTATTCTTCTTCCTGCTCTAAACACAACCAGGGTTTAGTCCAAGGAAGGAAGTTTTATTTTTTGAGAAGCCTTGTTATCCTCCAAGAAATAAATAGAGGAAATGAGTAAGCAGAAGAGGCAGGGAGCCAGGCAATTTGCAGCTCTCTCCTAGGACTTTACTTCCTGAGGAGACACCCTGTGGGATCACCCTAAGCTGTCCCTAAATATGCAATGACCCACTCAGAGAAGAGGGCTCTGTGTCTATGCCCTGTAGCAAAGGCAGGCCCACTGCTAGGGAGAGAGCTTCCTGGCAGAGAGAGGAAAGCAAGGAAATAGCCCAACTTCTAGCTACCAACTACCAACACAGAAGACAACCATGCTACTGCCATGAGAAACTTAAGACAATTCCAGAATGCATGCAATTTCCCAAAAGTGGCTAGATTTATGATCTTTTCCAAGTTCCTGGTAGGAATCAGCAATAAAAACCCTAAACTCTAAATGCCCTGCTTACTTATTTTAAGGGACAGAAAGACAATGTCCCACTTGAAGGCCAATCTTAGTGGAGAGAATCCCAAGGGATAGAGTGGCAGCTTAAAGACAAATGCTATGGAATGAATTCCCAAGTTCAAGATTCAGGTGCCTAGCTGCACCAGTTAAGAAGAGTTGAACCATAGATACCTTCTGGTGCATCCACCAAGCCCATCTTATCTTTCAACCATTCCCTGATACACTAGAGTGGCCCTCAGCTACCATGTCTGTACTATGTGGCTCCATTCCCTGGCCATACATGATTGGACATATGACCAAGATGAGCCAATCCATCTTCCACTCAAAAATTTGAACTCAGGGCCCTGGCTAGTGTGGCTCAGTGGATTGAGCGCCAGACTACGAACCAAAGGGCTCGATTCTCAGTCAGGGCACATGTCTGGGTTGCATGCCAGGTCCCCAGTTGGGGCGCTCTACAGGCAACTACATGTTGATGTTTCTCTCCCTTTCTTTCTCTGCTTCTTCCTCTCTCTCTAAGAATAAGTAAATAAAATCTTTTTAAAAATATAAAAATAAAATTTGAACCGAGGGACAGGGAGGAAAATTGAGAGCTAATTACAGTGCTCTTGGGTCAATGGTGGAAATCACTCTCCTCCCCAGGATCACAGGAAAGCAATTCCAGGACCCATGCACAGGAGATTGTGGTGTGGCATGGTTTATTCAGGTGGAAATCTGCCCCCAGGTTTCCAATTTCCCATCTCCCTCTGTCCCATCACAGAAAAAGTCCAACCATGTCTCAGCAAAGCCAAACCAAAGACCAATGTCTAGGGTTTCTGTTTCATATTAAAAGTTACTCCTTTGGAAACTATGCAGTCTGCTGCAGGCTCTGATAGCTGCTAGACCCACATAGTGGTGTGATCCTAGGCAAGAGAGAGAGTGAAAGAAAGAAAGAGAGGTTCTTAGTTCCTCTGTGGTTATAACCTGGAGCTTTTTCATAATAACCAATCAACTTCCCAAGCCTTCACAGGTTTTCGATGGGTCCACCCCCTTGTTAGAGTGATAGGCTGCTACAATCAAGCACCTCCCCCTGGGCCATTTTGACTTCTATTGCACATGTGCTTACTTCTCCCTGCTCCCCTCAACAATCTGGTACCAGAGGGAGGAAGGGAGGAGTGTTAATCCCCTTGGTGGAGAAATGCTGTAATCCCCTGGAGTGTGTGAAGCTATAGTTTCCTGGCTAAGTGAACAGGCTTATGGTCCCCAGTTTTAAAACTCGGTGTCTAATTCCCTTTGCTCTCTTTCCTTTATTAATAACTAGTTAACTACCTACAGTAACATTATCACCTGGAAACCCACTAGAAATACAAATTATTGCAGAGGGTTGGGCCCAGCAAGTCCACCAGGTGATTCTGATACTAACTAAGGTTTAGAGAAGCTTTGTCCTAGAGGGAAGGAAGTTCATGAACTCCTACAGCTAACTCTTTCCCTCAACTACACGGTTCAATGATTCTTTAAATTCTGTGAGACACATGAATATATTTTCAGTAAATCAAATGTATTTTTTTCCTTAAGCTACTACAAATTGGTTTCTGTTATTTGCAACCAAAGAGAACTTTAACTAATACAGCCAATGGAATAACAGAAAGCCTGAGATACCAGAAGCAGACCCTCCATCCCCTCCACACAACCCCCCAGTCATCACCACCATCTCCCAGGGCTGGCTCACAAAGAAAGGTATGCCATTCCCAGCCCACTTCCTGCTCCTCCAGTGAGTATCACCCTAACCCCTCCTCCTGCCCCCTTTCTACCCTTAGTTCTTTGGATTTCCGCTTTTATTACCTTCCTTTTTCAGTTCACATTTTCACCCTAATCCATTGTTTACCATCTCAAAGTAGAATCTGACATGTCACTGCTACACCTCGATTTCCCCCTCTTTAGGTAATGCTATCCAGGCTCCTCCCACATTGCCCCTTGTTCTCCAAAGCAGAGGCATCCCCCACTTTTCCCAGGAATGCATTTCTCCTCCACTTCCTTTAAGGAGTGGGGGGCTTCTCAAACCCTAAAGGTAGCACCCAGGGTCACATAATGAACAAGGGACACATCTGGACACCAAACCAAATCTTCCTGACTGCAAAACTCATGTTCATTCTGAAGTGTCATTGTTCTTCATTTGCAAACAATCTCCCTAATCTTTCTTCCCCGAGTGAGGAGCAGTGGCCAGGCTAAGAGCCTTCTCCCCGCTCTTCTAACCTGAAGATTGGGCTCTGCAAAGCAACAGATTTTACCCTTCACTTTTTTACCCTCTATTATGTACGTGTGGGGGACCATGTGTGAATGTGTGTTAATAAGTTCAGCTCCAAACAGCTGTTTGTAAGTTCATTTGTTTGCAAGTCCAGAAAATCTAGTGAAGGTTAAGCTCAGAAACCCCAGGTAATTTTCCACCAAATAGAAGAATGAGCTGATGCCTCGCATAATCTTCTGTTTTGTTCTGATATGTGTTTTCTTTCCCCAAATATCCCTATTTCTCCCACTTTGGAAATCTGTTGAGGCAAACAAACCGCTCCTTCAAGATCAGTACAAGAGAAATCCTTAGCAACTATAGCATCAACATCACTCCGACCTTGTATAGACATGAGGGGTCCTGAGTCTGTGGAATCATTCATGGCTCACAAAAGCATTGGCATTTTCATCACGGCCAAGCTCTCAAAGAGACACCTCTGCTTCTCCTAAACTCACATTAGGCTAATGAGCCTCTCCGTTGATGCTATCACTCTGTAGCCATATACTCAAAAGTTTTTCTCCTCTTTTACTTTTGTCAATTGCTGCTCCATCATATTTTGCTGATTACTGTCAGTGGCGTGGGCACAGCATTTCACATGTTGCCTGATTCACTCTTGATCCTTTGCAGTCATGCCACTGTCAAAAACACATCCCATTTTCACTTGCAACATCCATTTTCTCACCATTTTCAATTTTTGAAATTATTATTCTACTTCGGTTTCCATCGTAACCATATGTCTCTTCTAACTAGCATTTTCAATGTGCTCGCTTGCTGCTTCTCTACTTATTGGTCATGATGATAACAGCATTTGTAAAACACCTTCAGTCTGAGTAAAAACATGGCAAACCTGCCCTTACAAATCAAGTGACAGGCAGCACAATAGGTGTCACCATCTGTTGGCAGCAGGAAGAGTTGAAGTGCTTTTCAGGTGGAAGAGGGTCAGTAAACTTTATTTGTAAATAAAGTTTTATTGGAACACAACCATGCCTGTTTTTATTGTCTGTGTCAGCTTTCAAGCTTCAATGGCAGAATTAAATAGTTGGGTCAAAAACCATATTGCCCTCAAAGCCTACAGTGTTTGTGATCTGCTCCTTTGCAGAAAAAGTTTGCCAACCCCTGCTCTGGAGCAGTTATGAGAATTGACAAATTTAAAGTTCACAAGTTGAGAAACATATAGCTCGAGTGCATGTATGACTCGGGTAGATGGCTCTCATTAAGCTCATTTGCATGAGAGCCTTTGAGAGAATTCATCCTAAGTAAAAAAGGAACCAAACTCAAATGGCCTGACCCAGTTGGGAAGTTTTAGTCAACACACAGAAGAAAACTCTTCATTACTAGACAGTGACTGTGACTTGAACCCAACTTTAGCTTGTTTCCATGGATGTGTGCTTAAATCTTGGTGGGAAGTGGGCTATCTCCCCCCATCAGCTACAGTCTAAGTAATGCTGCAGCAGCACACAGCCATAAGCACTAATCCTCACACTAGCATCTGCAGGTCAACTGGGGAGGCTCTGCCTTAGCCACAGGTCTGCTATGGCTGGGTCTGTTCCCCACATCTCATCCTTCCAGGACAGTGATCTATTGAGGAGAACACATTCTTCTCCTGGCTATGGAAGAGCCCAACAAGGCAAGTCCAGCTGCACAAACACATTTCAAGCCCTTTCTCATTTTGGGTTTTCCCCAAACCCAACACAGACAATTGGGAAATACACCCTTCTAGGTTTTGGAGGAAGGAAATGAGTAATTGCTGAGTAGTACGATAGGTACATAAAGAATGGAAAGACTGCTTCATCAAACTCTATACTGAAAAATGTCTCCAGGTAGTGCAGCACAAAGAGGGAGAGGTTTCCTTTTCTCTCCACCTCTGCCTCAGACCACCATTCAGCTTTGGCGGTCAGAATTTGTCCCTTGAGAGACAGCAACAATAACACAGCCCAGTGAGACCACCGTGATACCTGGTGGACACTGTGGGGCCTGGAAGACCAGCAGCAGAGCTCAACAGTTTGCCCAGAAGTGCAGATGACAGGCTGCAGTGCCCAGCAGAGCCGCAACAGTGCCTGAAGTTTCCAGCACCTGCAGAGCAGCCATGGCGTCCACAGGGTCTGGCCAAGGCCAATGGAGCAGCAGCACCCCCTAGAGGACAGCATGGTGTTCAGTAAAACAACAGCATGCTTGTTCCAGGAGAGCCAGAGACACACCTGGGAATTCTCTGGAGACCGTGAGATTTTCCACAGAGGCTAAAGTTGGGATACAAGGCAGTGAACCTTGAGTCACCTCAGTGATACAAATATACTTGTTGGTCCTGTAGAAATTTAGATTACACAACAGATATCTAACCCTGAATCCCAGGCCTCTCAGAGCAGAGAACAGATTCCCTGAAGTATATTCATACACACACACACACAGGCTCTTAGATCACACTCATTAGAAAGAAGCAGGAGCATTAGCTTCTTGTGACATTTCTTTCCTTCCTTCCGTAGACTCTTCACACGTAGATCTGTACCTACTCTAGACTAGATAGACTGGCAAACTGTAACTAACCCTGAACCTGGAGGGCTGAGCAGCCTCACTTCTGGAGTCTCTGCAGAGTGCATTGAAATGCCTCTTTGAGGGGGAAGCTCCTCCCTGCTTTCCATCTGTCCAGACCCACCCAGCTCTGTGGCTGGTGATGATTAAGCAGTAAGTGCAGTCCTAATGGTGGCTAATGGCAGGCTTAAGTACTCTGTTACCCAAAGGAACTCCTGGGGTTGGCTCACTTACATGTATTGAGTGGTCCTGCAGCCCCACAGCACTGCTTCTCCTAATGAGAAGATTGACTAAATGTTGAATTCGATCCCAGGAAATGGCTGGGGAGATGGAGGGAGCCATGCCAGAGTCCTCTGTGAGGGCCCCGTGTAAGAGCACAGCCTCCTTTGAGGTTCTCCTGGGCCTCTGGCTGCACAGACCACCCTATAAAAGTTGAATGATTAAGAGGTGGTTAGTAGTTAATAGTAAGGGAGCCGGGCCAGCCCTGACCTTTACCTCTGCTCCACCTCAGTGACCATTCCCATGACAACACACTAGAAGAATGGTGCTTACCAAGGACTTCCCTGCCTCAGAAATTCATTCTGCTCGTGGTCACCTGCCCTCCAGCTCTCTCACACCACACCTGCTTCCCCTTTAGCATTCTCTATCCCAGTAATGCCCACACATTTCTCCCAAGTAGTCAAGCCACAGACCAAAAAGTTATTCTAAATACCTTTTTCTCCTGTGACCCCTATATCAATTCATCCCCAAGCACTACTGATTCTTCCTCTTAAATATCTCTTAAATCTGCCCACTCGTCTCTACCTTTCTCATCCAACTTCCCATCTCATCTCTTGCTTGAGCTACTTCAGTGGACCCCATGGCAGAGACTCCATTCTATCCACCTTTGTATCTCAAATATTGCACCTGGGTCTGGCAACAAAATAAGAACTCAGAAAATGCATATGGAATGAATGAGTGAGTGAATGAATGAATGAGCCAAAACATATTCATGAGAAATTGTTATCAGTTTATCTCCCCTTCCCCATACCAGCTTATATGCATTCAGACTAGTCACCGCTCTGAGCCTATTTCCCCACCTATTAAACAGAGATAATCCAATCTCAGGTGGAGTTGTTATAAAAATTAAAGAAAATAATAATGAAGGCATTGTGTTCTGGTACTAATAATCTGAGCAATGGTGACCTATGCAAAGTGGGATTTTTCTTTATTTTTCTGGTAAGAAGCTGAGAAGGCACTGTTGCTAGCATTGGCTCAGAGGCTCATGGTTATCTAGGCCAAGACCTCTGATATTCTTAACCTTTTCCTTATGATTCATTCATGGTATCAAAATGGCAGCTGTTCCTCCAACATACGCCCACATTCCTAGAGAAAAGAAGGAGAAATAATAAGAGCAAAGAGTAAAAAGGGCACATGCCAACTGAGTTGGCCCCTTTTAAAAAGCTCCACATACTTCCAGTTGGTTAAAGATAAAGTTTTGGACCAGCCATCAAACATCTGCTTGAATGGCTGTATCAATCAGGGTTCTTGGTTGCAAACACTGGAAATAACTCTGGCTACATTAATGGCTTTAAAAGAGTTTCTTGGAATGATATTGAAGGATGACAAACTTACTAGGGGCTAGGGTTGGAAAATAAGTAAGAACAAAAGACTCCTGCAAGGGCCAGACACAGGAAATGATCTAGCCAGGATGTCCACTGCAGCAGGACATGACACTAGCCACTAGGAACCCCATGACTACTACAAATGAATTCCCAATCATGGTTCTCTTTTTTTTTCCACATAATTTGCTCCAGAGTCAAAGTCCTGCACAAAGTAACCAACAACAGCAAGATATCATGATGTTGCGGAAAAACGGACTCTGACACGACATGGAGTCAATGGAGTGAGTGCTTTATTAACACATGCGGACCCAGAGGAGAGAGCCTCCAAATTCTGGGCACTGAGGAGAGGTCAGGCAGGTGGTTAAATACCTTTGTAACAAAGTGGGGAGAGTAGGGGTCACGGAGCACAAGCAGGGAGCAGGAGGGAGCCAAGGACACAGAAGCAGAGGGCGTAAATTGCCCAGGGCTGGGGCAAAGAGATAGTGAGAAATTAACTGAGTCCCAATCAGCAGGTGGTCATCTGGAGCCTGGGGGCCAGCCGGGAGTTATCAGAGGTCCAGAACAGAGTGCCAGCTTTAACGTCTATTTACGTTTTAAACTCCTATTACAATGAGAAGCCTGAAGAAGCAGGTAAGGGAGTGACTACTGAAACCCAGAATAGTCTTGGGAGATGGAGTGGCATCTACAGGAGCTGTGATCTTTAGGAGAGGGACACAGTCAGATCCAGCAGAGAAGGATATAGGAAAATAAGTATCTCTTCTCTCTAGCCACCTGAACACTTCCCAGTTGACCAAATTCAACTGGAACCCAGACAGTAATGATCCCATTGATGTGATCAATGAAGGTCACCCTTGGGGGACACAGAACAGATTTGAGAAGGGTGTGGCCAAGGATCTGAAGAAGCAAATGTAAGATATCTAGCACAAGCCACCCTTTTCACCCATTAGCATCCATTTTTGCCATTCTTCTGGATAGACTGTGTGTCTTTAATACAGAGAGCAACCAAAGTCCATCTGCCTCTGTATCATTGCAAGGTGATGTCAATTCAGTCAAAGTCTCTACTGAAACCTAAAAAGTTAGCTACAACTAATGTTCTTCATAAAAGGTAGTAGAAGAAAAGAAGGAAAGGGGGAGGGGTAACAAGACAACACTTAGTTACTACTCTCCACACTTTATAGCTGAACATGAGGCCTAAGTGAGCAGTCATGGTAGTCCCCTTCCACTACCCAATCCATGTCCCTTTAGTCTTGAAGAACACCTTGCATGGACGGGGTTTATTGCCCAGTGGGATGACCCAACCTTTCATTCCTGTGATATATGAGTCCTTGGTGGTCTTGTCTTTATTGGGTTGTCACAATTTTTCATTGATTGGGACACCTGGGTAAGGAAGTACTAAGAGATGACCTGATGACCCTGGCATCCCAAACAGAGTCCTTCTTGGCCCTATAGTGTGGCAGCAAGCCAATTTCCTCCTGGTATCAGGATCAACAACCCTGGCCAGCACAGAGATGCCCTCTTCAGCAGCACAAGGATCCTAGACTAGCCAAGGGACTCTCTCAGCTTCTACTTTTCAGTGAAGCCCAAGGTCAAAGACACAGCACACAAAAAATCTTTAGGTAGGTTATTGGGTATCAAATTGAAAGAACTACTTTCATCTCCACCTTGGTGTCCATAGCCATGCATTCTGGCAACAGGAGAGGTGGCACCAGATGTTGCCTCCTGGCTTAAGACATCTAATGCACCCTGTAGAATCCCATCCCGACTTCACAGATGCTGTCCCTGACAACCATCATATATATTTTCAAGCCAGCTGCTTCTGAGTGATGGACCATATGGTAAGACCAGTGAATTCCAGGAGCTCAAGTCCATCGTCTTATTTCTTAGCCTTAAAAGTGTCCCCTGGCTGGAGGTATTATTGTCTAAGATACCATGGGAGGGCTTTGGTTTGCCCAAGTATTAGGAACTGTATTGGATAGGAGCACCAGAATTCATGGAAGTCACTGGGCTCATCACCTCCCCCGTCTCCCAGAAGCAGCTGGCCTGATCGGAAGGTGAAACAGCCTGATGAAGGTGACCATCTCTGCTTGTGGGTTATTATAGAAATTACGCACCTTATCTAGGATGGTCCGACACCACCATCTGGCCTCAGCAATGCTGGGATTGCATTATTTTCACTGAGATCAGGGATCCCAGTTCCATTTCCTGCTTACAGATGAATCGCTACAGAACTCTTTAAGGATTCTGGTGTCCATTGTCAATTTAATACCTTGGTGAAAGGAGTGTGTCTCGGGCCTTCCCAGGTTATGTGGCTGGGCCTGGTGGGTGAGCGGGTTGCACATCAGTGACATATTCCTCCATTCCCAACTCTCTGCACCTTCAAACACCTTCCTCTACAGCAGTTTTTCTTAGCCAGCCCAGAGGATACTTGACAATGTCTGGAAAAATTTTGGGTTGTCACAACTTGGGGGATGTTACTAGAATCTTGAGGCCAGGGATGCTGCAAATATCCTACAATGCACAAGACAAAAATGCCTCCCACAACAAAGTACGCCAGAGAAGTTTTGGCTCCTTGATCCCATTACCTGTAGGCCATTGGGTCCAAACCAGTATACCACTCCTTCTCCAAGTGTGGTCCCTGGGCAAGCAGCATCAGCGGCACCTATGAATTTTTTAGAAATGCGCAATCTGGCCCCATCCCAGACTTTCTGAGTCAAAAACTCTGGGGGTCAGATCCTGCAATCTGTGACTTTAAAAGCCCTTCAGGTGATTCTAACCCTGAAGTTTCAGAACCAGTCTAGTAGACCAAAGGCTGCCAAACTTTGTCCATATAAGGCCAGATCATAAATATTTTAGGCTTTGAAGGCATCTCTGCCTCAAGTACCCAACTCTGCCTTTGTAGTGTAAAAGCAGCTCTGGACAACACGTAAAATAAACATAGATGTGTTCCAATAAAACTTTACTTATGGACACCACAGTGTCAATTTCAAACAATGTGTATGTACCACAAAATATTATTCTTTTTTTCCACCTGTTTAAAACATAAAAACCATCCCTGGCACCAGGTTCATACACAGATGCACAGTGGGCTAGCTGCAGCCCCGCATGTAGTTTGTCGATCCTGGGTGCAGACAATTAACACCAGCGCTCAAGCTGGCACGCTCAGTCCTGAATCCCAGGGGAACACACCCATGTCAATGAATTTTGCTTGAAGAAACGGTGCAAGCCTTATTCTTCTCCCTCCCTCTAATCCCCTGTCAGCAGTCTCCAGTGGCTTCCCAGGGCACAGAGTCGGTGCAGTAGGGTGAGGAGTAGATCTAGTGGGGATGGAGGGTGACACATGGAAGATTCCATCATATTCAAGTCAGGGCAGGAGGAGGGAGGCCACTTCCTCTCCGCTCTCTGGAGGGGACCCTGCCTCACAAAAGAAGGGGGTGGAGTACAACAGTCCCTTTTATCCACAATTTTGCTTTTCATGATTTCAGTTACCCACAGTCAACTGTGGTCTGCAAATATTAAACAGAAAAACCCAGAAGTAAACAATTCATAAGTTTTACACTGTGGACTGTTCTGAGTGACGTGGTGATGAAATCTCACAGGGGCCCACTCCATCTCGCCCGGGACGTGAATCTTTCCTTTCCCAGCATATCCACATGGCGCACACTACCCTCCATCAGTCACTGAGCAGCCACCTCACTTATCGGATTGACTCATGTTCAAGTTCCCCTTATTTTACTTCATAATGGCCCCTAAGCACACCAGTAGTGACGCGGGCAATTCGTATATGACACAGAGAAGTCATGAAGTGCTTCCTGTAAGTGAAATGACGAAAGTTATTCACTTGTTAAGGGGAAAAAGATGTCTGCTGAGGTGGCTTAAGATCTACAGTAAGAACAAATCTATCCGCGAAATCAGTTAAGTACTTTGGGAGAGACCACATTCACATCACTCTCGTTACAGTTCATTGTTATAACTATTCTAGTTTATTAATAGCTATTTCTGTTAATCTCTTACTATGCCTAATTTATAAATAAACCTTATCATAGGTATTATGTACAGGAAAAAGCATAGTATGTATAGGCTCTGTACTGTCTGTGGTTTCAGGCATCCACTGGGGGGTTAGAACATAACCATGGATAAGGAAGGACTACAATACTGTAAAGATTTTAAATGTCAAATATTCACTACAATGGTATGTTTTCATAAAGGACCAATTGGTCATTTCTTAATGTCATGTTGATACAACCCAAATTTCACACAGACTGGCTCAAAAAAAATGGTCCCCACCATCACCGAGTTAAGGTAGAAAGGTAGCCCCTGTCCCCATGTGTCCAGGGAGGGTTCACAAAATGCTCATCTCCCTGCAAATTCCCAGACCATCAGCACCCCAGTCATCCATGCAGAGGCACACACGTGTGCATGCAAGTCTTCCTATGTCCAACCTCAGTGGAGGGGCAGTCCAGGGTTTGAGGCAAGCCCAGACACCATCAACTCCCCGTGTGAGCTGCACTCCTTCCAAGTCCCCTGGATCCTTAGCAATGCCAGAGTTATGAAAGCAATGACAGTGCTTTCACACCCCTGAGGGGCAGGGGGTGGGGAGGCTCCTTGACAGCAGTTTACTGGGACCATTACCCAGCCCTCAAGGCTACTGTTAGGCCAAGGCTACTGTGAGGAACAGCCCTGATGAACATATACATCACTCTCAGTACACAATTGCCACCATCACACCTGCACACTCTCGGTGGTCCACCAGATAGCACACCACAAGCAATGCCATGCACATGCCTATTCACAGCCACAGCCACGTGTATCTTTCCTTGAAATAGAATTGTGTTGTAGAAAACACTATAAGTATCTACTTAGCCCAGAGGCCCTGCGTGGGAGGCAGGTCAGGGCCTCAGGGAGAGGAGCAACTTGGAAACAAGACAAATGAGTGGAGGCAGACAGGCTTATCCTAAATTGTTTTATGCCTCTCTCAATAGCCGTTGACATCTCAGAAGTTAGGAAGTGGAGACATAGGCATCTTATACTATCCACTCATGGGAATGGCTACCTGGGAGTGAGTTCCTCAAAAGAGAGGAAGGTTGGGGGAGTCATTGTCCTCAGTGATGGACCAGGATCTCTCTGTAATGAAGACAGTCCCCACACTAGAGATCTGAATTGCAACTGCACTCAGGAGATGCGTGCCCTCAGGCAGACTATCTTGCCTCTCTGATCTCAGGTTCCCAGGTTCATAAACTGGGTTACTGTGAGAGTTCAATGAGATAACCTGTAGGAAGTACCTGAAACAACACCTGGCATAGAGAAGGCATTTGACACCTGCTATTTCCCTCTTCTTTCCTCTTCCCATGGAGGGAAAGAAAGGGACATGAAGCCCTTTCCCCAGGAAACACTGAGCCTTGCTTCCCACACTCCATCACCACACCCTGGACATTCTATCGAAGTCTCATTTCTGTTTATGGGTGGATTCATCCTGGGATTTTGGATCTGCTTTTGCCCCTGGTATTTTGGGTCTCTGTCTAATTTTTGGTCCCACCACTGGAATTTTATTTTTTGTCTGCATTTCCTCCTACGAGCCCCTTTTGCTGACCCTGCTCCCTGACTCAAGTCCATTCTGCTTTTTCCCCCTTTGTTTCTCCCTTCCTTCCTCCTTTTCTTCTTGTCTGCGATAGCTATAGAGAATTTGAAACGTGTCCAGTACTGTGCTAGGCATGCCGCCTAGACAAGAAACAAGCCAGAAACAAGACAAATGCGGTCCCTGATCTCAAGGGCTTTCAGTCAGGTAGGAGAGACAGACAATGAACAAATATATAACAGGATGTTAAAATGGAAGTGTTAGCCAGGGCACCAAGAGACAATAGCTCTCATATTTCAAAGAAGCTGCTAGGCCATATGCAGAATTTACAAAGGAGGTTGTCAAAACCGGTTTCATATCAAGTCAAAAGTTAGACTTGGGGAAAACATTTAGTGAAGAATTTCTCAGGTGAGCTGCACTGTGAATCCTACCTCCTCCCAGAGGAGGAGTGGGAGGCTATGGTGGTCACTGCTGTTGTTCACTGGTGTTTGGTTTTTCTCTGCTCCTGGGCACTAGAGATGCTGTTTCTCATCCACCTCTCTTGAAATTACAGATGACCATGTAATTAGCTTGGCCAATGAATTTATGGCAGTGCACAGCCCTCCAGCCCCCTTTTCCTTTGTTGTGGCAATTGTAGAAGCATTTTTTATTATTTAATTATACTAAAGTTATTCAACCCATCAATATTTATGCCAAGTGCTGAAAAGATATCAACAATATCTGAATAAATAACATCTAGTTAAAGTAAAAATTATTTTCTCATATGAAGCAAAAGTTAAATTTACTAAAAATAACTTTCCCCAAGCAACATTTTTTTAATTGTGGTGAAATACACATAACATAAAATGTACCATTTTCGCCATTTGTAAGTGTACAGTTCGGTGGCATGAAGTACCTCCACGCTGATGTGCAACATCACCACCATCCACTCCAGGTTGCTTTGTAGAAGCATTTTTGATGTGGAGACGCCACAGATCAAAGCAGTCAGCACACTTGGAAGACAACTGCCCATAAGGGTTGTGTGAATCCACAGGAAACTAGAGCCACAATTGAACCTGTGTGGCATGGAGCCACTTTGGTTGGATGCTATTAACTCAGCATAACCCAGTCTATTCTGATTAGTGCGCAGATGCTACTCCGTAGCCCCAGGGAGACAGGAGAATGGCTTTGAGAGACCACTTGGAGAACTTAAATAGGATCCCTGTAGTTTCACTTGAGAAATCCAAATGTCAAGAGGCTGGCTGCAGCAACTTTTGGAGCAGCAGAGAGGGCTACAGTTTGGGAAGCAACTTACTTCCAGGGTTCGCCAGTGCAGAGGAATGGCCAAGGTTTAACTGTAATCTGACATAAATTAAGTACAAGAGTGAGCCAGTGAGGAGATCATCTTCGAACCTGTCAAAGAGAGCGCAGAGGCACTGTTGGGCTCCTAGGAATAAGCAAACAGCCAAAATAGAGATGCATGTGTTCTAGATCAAGGACTGCAGGGAAAAGATCCCCAGGGATTAGCTGGGCATCTTCAAAGCCCTACAAGAGCACCAATAAGAGAAAGAGTTCACTTTTAACATCTGCCGAATCAGAAGAGTGTTGAAGCTGGTCATCACCGTGGAAACCATCAAATGAAGCCTTCCACGCTCCCCTTACCTCTCCCAGCATTCCCCCATCCATCCTGGAGGCATCATAAACCCAGCCCACAAGAAGGGAAAGCAATGGAAATACTAGTGAAGAAAGGGAGAAAATACAGCACACTTCTGCCTTCCCCAGCAGCTCCCAGCCTACAGCAGACCTCAGGGGAGGAGGGAGAAAGCCACACCTGTAAGGCAAAATTATAGGGCTGCATATTTTAATTACTAAGTTAGAAAAAGAGTTGAAACTTAAAGAATACATAAGACTTTTTGTTACGTACTAACAATCATAGATGTCCAGCTGGCAGCAGAACTAGCCCCACAGAATGAATTTAAACTGGGACAATGGGAGACAAAAATAAAGTTGCTTTATGATTACATCCTGCAAGTCATGCTTATTCAACATGATGATCCAAATAAATCTGCAAATATTTTCCAAAATCAGCAAAGACGGGTAGAAGATTTGATAGGCATGTTATAGCAAAAGAAACTATTTGGGAATAAAAATAGGAACTAGTCAGCCATGGGCACAGAACGAGAAGAAAACTCTTGGACGGGCCATTCTGGCCCTGAGAGTTCAGGTCACCTTCTTCCATAGCCTTGGTCCTTCAGTTTCCAGTGGCATGTTTGTGGCAAATGTAGAAGATAATTTTTTAGGATGTCTTAGCTTCATACAATTAAGATTTCAATTCACATAAATAGATCCTTATTATCCTAATTCCACTTGGGCCAGGTGTGCTGGGAAATGGTCAGATGGCTTTCTGCATCCATCCACTAGGTATTCTACTCGACATCCCTCCTTCTACTAGGTATTCCTGTACTAAAAAGGCTGAAAAGATTTGGTTTCTTAACTTACATTCTCATACTCCCTTGAAGATCGGGATCTGGGTGAGAAATTGGTTTCAGCAATCAGGTGCACTTAGGCAAGATATTTGCAGACGAAAGTGAAGCAGACACCATCTTCCTGCTGATGAACAAGGGGAAAGAAACAGCAGGAGGACGCTGTTTTCATGTCCCGAAGTCATGGTGCCGGCAGCAGCAGATTCCTGAGTCCTGGATCGTAGAGACCTGTGTATTCTTGACCTCAGCGGTTTCGGGGTCAAGCCCCTCAGCTCCCACAATCCAGATATGTCCAAGCCACAACTCCCCTGATGACTCCTGGTGGAAGTAATTTCTAGAGGTCCAGCTGAGAGCCTCTTCTCTAACCCTTCCAACAATTTTGAAAGCAGCTAATTTCTCATAATAAATAAATCTCTTTCTTCTCAAAACATCCAGAGTTTCTGTTTCCAGCTTTGAACCTTGACTGATGTATGAAAGTACCTTCTGATTATGATCTATCTAACTTAATGTTTAGTGTGGCCATAAAAGAGAGAATGGTCAGAACACATGAGTAACCATTCCCCTGCACAGCAATATTTCTCAATAAGGTCTGATGTCATACATCAGACTCTTATGAAGTACACTGTCATAAGTCAGTATTACTGAGTTTGAGTAATTCTGGGCATGGACTAAGCTCATTTTCTATACAGGGTAGGGCAAAAGTAGGTTTGCAGTTGTGAGTACACAAAACACAGAGTTCATTCTTATATTATTGTTTATGCATTATTGTGTTATTTTCCGTACGAACAACCGTAAACCTACTTTTGCCCCACCCTGTACGTAAAGTTTGGTCTAAGCCAGGGCCTGGCTGAATGCACCAAGGAACATGCCACCTTATAAAGCCTTGGCGGAACAAGGCACTTAGCCTTCTCTGGTGGCACACAACTGTGTACGCACCTCAACATCCAAACACCCCTTTAGTACGTGGCTCCTTCTATGTCTCCAGATAGAAGACCCTTCACTCTTGGTCGGACCAGCCCTGTCAGGCCCCTGTGGCAGATCTGACTGCCCAATCGTGTTCTCCAGCCCATCCTCCTCCTCCTCCTTCTACTTTTGCTGCTTCCTCCTATGACAAAATCACCACACAGCACTACAATCCAGTTAGTGGCTCATCAGGAAACCTCATCGTTTTGACTGGAGAAGCCACATTTTAAGATATTTTCCACCCAGGCATAACACACCCCCCAAAAGAGCAGGTTCCTTCCACCACAGCTGGGAGTCATGCATCAAAGCCCGTGAGTTGGCAGAGGCCACCTCAACAGTTTCCTTGTAACTCTTCCTTTGTTGTTTTCCATTTGACCTCTCTGGACAGAAGATGATCTTGAAGACAGAAACTGTCCTATTTGTCCTTCTATTCCCACCACTCAGCTCTAGACCATGCAGAGAGAAGATGCTTAGTAGGTTTTTGTTGAATGAATGAATGAATGAATGAATGAACGAATGAGACCACTATTTTCCTGCCTTTTTTCTTCCACCCTCCTCTTGCACTTTACATACCAGCCATAGAGGATAGCTTTCACTAATGCTCCCTCTCCTCCTCTGCCTCGTATATTCTTTTCCACTATACTACACACACATCCACCTCCCAGTCACCGCTTAGACCTCCACTTTTTCCAGGAACCTTCTGTAGATTCTTAGCCTAGTTTCTCTCGTTAGACATCTCCATACTTCCCTGTACTTCCTCATAGCACTCATCATCCCTGAGTGTAACTACTTGTCCAAGTGTCTGTCTTCCCCACTATATGGTAAGCTTCAAGAAGGCAGTGAGCCACGTGCCCTGTAAGTATTTGTTGAATAGATAATAAATTTAGCTTTCAAATGCATGCCTTAAGAGTTAGGACCTTTCCCTCAAGAGCTCTCAGTCAGATTCTCTACTCAAACGACATGGAAGGGAACTCCAATGTACATCTCTGCCCTTGTAGAAGACAGCCCATCTTGTCCTTGACCTGCCACCAAGTTTGTCATGCTTAACTCACTCACCAGGTCCCATTGGTCTCTTGAGAGTTGGTATTTGTGTTATCTTCTATGCTGTTTACTACAGCAGTTGGTTTTGCTGCTTCTCTACTTTTTTTCCTATTGTGTCATTTCAGCCTAATTTATTCATTTTCATTTTCTCCTGTTTTCTTTATACTCTTTAAAGGAAGTTATATTATAAGAAAGTATAGCTCTAAGCAGCTGCCTTGTCCTAAATCAGGAAAGCTAAATGTCACTCCCCACCTCCTCCCATCCCTCCCCACCAGCTGGTACTACAGAACCATTACCTGTGTCCAAAGGAGACCTTCTGGTCCAGTCTGGGGGAGTCCCCAGACTGTACAGACTTTTCAATAAGATAGTGAAAAGTTCCTCACCACAAGTCACTACATCTGATCAAAAAGGAGAGCAAAAGGCCAGGATTCTCTGGCCTGAGAAAGTGAATAAGCACAGACTCCAAAAACAACCCTATTGCTTATGCATGCATCTGTGTTTCCCCAGAGCCAGGCTCAGGAGCCTGCATCTCTAAAGTGTCAGAAAATCTCTAAAATGTAGATAAATTAGCAAAGAATAAATCAACGAGTAAATGACTGAGAGGATGAATGGATGGATAGATGGGCAGATGGCAGATGAATGAAATAATCAACAACTCAATAAATAAAATTAAATTAATCAATGAGCAAATAAATGGATGAATAGATGGATGGATGGGATAGGCAGAGGGCAGGTGGATGTGTGAATGAATGAACAAGTGAATAGAAAAGTGAATAAGTGAATTAGTAGGTGAGCGATTGAATGAGTGAATAGATGAATGAACAAATAAATGAGTGAATAATAAATGACTGACTGAGCCCTATAATTCAAGTATAAACCAGGCATAAGTTTGTAGCATGAACCATAAACCACACAGCTCCAGAAAGTAGAATTAGTCACTAAAAATGTAATACAGAAATTAAAAGCTAAAACCCGTGACAATACAGAGCTCATTGATCAGCTTCCAGGATCTAGAAGAGCCTTCTGCATGGCCTCTCAGCCCTGCCCACTGGCTGTTACTGGGGCCGTGAGCACAGAAAAAGGCAGACTGAGAGAAACTGTGCAGACGCTGAGAGAGTGCACACTTGATCCAGACAGCCGTCCTTTACCCCAGCTGTGCTTTACAGTCACCAAAGGAACTTTCAGAAATGGTAATGCTTAGTGCCCACTCCCAAAGATCTTTATTTAATTGGAGTAGTGACAGAGGACAGAGCAGGGAAGGTAGACACTGCTTTGTTTGTTTTTCTGTTACGGTTCTCACAGATTCTAATGTGCAGCAGGGGCTGAGAACTACTGGCTCCGTGGTAAATAAAATTTTAATGTGGACACTTGGATACAATCATTTGGATGGCAGTGGCATCTCATGTCACCAAAAAAATTAGCCTTTCTGTTGTTTTATAACCAAGTAATATGTGAAAGTTATACCCTTGCTCTACAAGACTAACTTTATTTCCTACCCTACCCACACCCTCTGGAAGGGGCAAAGTACTGCATGACCCCTCCTCGGTCACACCATACCCTTGGGTGATTCCACAGGGGTGGATAGTTAGCCCAAGGGCAGAGTTCTGGGGTGGAGCTCAGATGGGGTAAAACTCAGGAATGAAACATAGTTTCAAAAAGGAGGAAGACACAGGGAGGGAAAGAGAGGCTCAAAGATGTCTGAAATTCAGACCACCTGGTCACTAAAAATATTTCTTTTTTACATTTTGATGTAGCCACTTTGATGGTAGCATAATGGTCAACACCAAAAGTCTTCTCTGTCAAAATGTCTTGTTAAGGGGACAAGATGGCAGATGAGCTTTTGCAAAGCAAGGAAACAACAAGACCCCTGGTGACCACATGGCCAGAGGACAGGCAGGAAATCAGGCAGAGCATGCCAACCACGGGGACAAAAAAAAGTCAATGTTCTTGATGCCTGGGAACCAGAAGCCTGAGGAAGTGCTTCTCTCCTTCAGTAGAGGGACTTATGCTTGGGCCACAGGACAATTTCAACATTGTATTTTCTGCTTCTTTCCTGTCTGGATTGCCTTCGTTTTTAGGAAAGTTCTTTTTGGAAGATCCCATGCCAAAGAGATAAAAGGAAGGGTTTACAGGGAACAAGAAAAGTCTCCATATCTCTTGGGATGAACAATAGGGTTGATGCAGAATAGGAGTGGTACACATGCAATTGCTCACTTATCCCCAGTACTTGCTCCAAGAAAAAATAAAAAATATAGGGAGAGGAGGAATCTTGGAACTTGAAATTCACAGGAGGTAAACTCAGGATCAATAAAAGAAAGTGCTCCTTCACACAGCAGGGAGCAAGTTTACAGAACTCATCATCCCAAGAGAAGATGCAGCTGGAAACAACCAGGATCCCCAAACTTGCAGATACATATCGGATAACTGAAAGAAGGGATGATGTTGTGTTGACATCTAGGGGAATCTTGCACTCGCTTGATCTGCTCTTCAGCCCCCTGGACTAAAACAAGATCCAGGACTGCAGGCACCATGGAGATGACCTAATGTGGTGATCCAAGGATCTCAAGTTTGATCTGGGGTTAACAATTGCCTAGGAAACTAACTTCCTTCCTTCTTGCTGCCTTCCTATAAGTACAAGTGACAGATTCCATCTGTTAAACACCTTCTATTTTCCAGGCACTATTACTTTACACCCACTGTTTAATTTAAATCAAGCATCCAAAAAAGCACTTACTGAGTACTCTTTTGTGCTCACCACTCTATGAAGTTCTATGGGTAGTGGAGAATTAAAAGACTCCATCTAGGTCATTAAGAAGCCCATGGTACATTTGAGAAGGCAGAATAAATATGCATAATTTATTAAACAATTGACAGATACAGGAAACCACTAGAAATGATTGATAGATACAGGAAACCATTACATATTTGAGGCGTGTAAGATAAGGGACTAGTGGGGGCTGAGGCCTTTGAAATCATGTGTTTAATGGAGTTACAGCGAAGTGGTGAAGAGTAAGGCCCTGGCTCCAGACTGCCTGATTCCAATGCCAGCTGTTGCATGTACCAGCTGTGGGATTTGGGTAAATTACTCACTCTCTCTGAACCTCACTTTCTTTACCTGTGGAATGTGGATGACAACAATGCCTTCCTCATGGAGCTGTTAAACAGTTAAATATGTCAATGAATCCAAAGCATTTAGAATAATTCCTGAATATAGTAAGTGCTCAATAAATGTTCATTATCGGTATTTTTACCTCTAGTAAGGGCTGCCACGAGGACAGTGGTGACCAGAAGGCAGGCCAAGAGCTGCCTCTGCAGTCTGGCTGTGGTCAAGATGAAATTCTAATTTCTTCAACAGCCTGCAGGTCCCAAATGCCGTACCCCCGGCTACTCTTAAATCTCATCTTAGGCCTTCTCTCCAGCTCATTGTGCCAAGACACACTACCTTTCTCTCCATTCCCTGAGGCTGAGGACAAGCTCTTTTCTACCTCAGAGTGCCACACGTGACTTCCTTTGCCTGGAGCATCCCTCCTCCCCCGGACTTCACATGGCTGGCTCCCTCTCTCCCCACTAGTCTAGCTTAAATGTCACTTCCTCAGAAAGGCTTTCTGTTGCCATCTGTATCTGTCAGGGTGGTGGCAGGAAACAATGGCACACTCACATGGGGGTAATTCAAGGAGGTGTGATAAAAGGACAGTTTATAAACAGGTGGAGCAAGACAAAGGGAGAGAACAATGGACAGAGCAGAAACAAACCTAGGCCAGAAGGAAGGAGGAGCAGGACCATGGCTAAGCCAGCCCAGGGTGATCCCATACCAAGGAGCTCAGAGAATACATCCCCCAACCTCATCCCCCTCTCTCTCTCTCCAGCTGGAGATTCCCTTTGGTTAAACCTACTAAAGCCAGAGGATGGGAGAGCCCACCGATGCCATCCTGCCAGGTCAGAGACCGGAGTGAACGGGGGTCGGGAGGGCCTGGAGGAGCCAAGGGAAGCTATCTGGCACACTGTCCAACCAGAAGCAGGCTCCCCGTGTTACTCTCCAAGTTATAACCTTAATCTTATTTTCAACCACAGTTAGAACAGTTCGCATTTATTTATGATCCATCTCTCATATTGCTGTGAGCTCTAGAGCCATGTTGGCTTTGCTTACCACTGGGTATCCACTTGGATACATCCCTGGAGTCATAGTATATGAAACAGATGAATGAGTGGGTATAGTTGCTCTACCCAAGAAAGATCCAAACTGTATTGTCCAAAGATGGGCAGCCATCTCAAGTTTGGCCCAGACGAGTAGCCAAGATGAACAGTGTGCAAGAGATTCAGTCAATGGACAGGGATACCCTGTAGGTGGAGACTAAACCTGGAGTGGCAGGATCCTAGTTCCAGTTTGCTTGCTCATTTTGAGCAAGACCCAAGTCAACAGCTGGGGATGGGAGATGGAGTCCAGTCTCCAGAAGGAGTTTGTCAAGAACCAGGCAGGGCAGCAGGGCCTCAGCAGGCGGTCAGGCCCAGGTAGGAACTGGGATGCTTGGGAAAGAAAGTGAGTCAGACCCTCTGTCAGGGAGAGGAGCAAACCAGCCTCCCTCTATTCACACTGCAGACAGTGTGATTTTTCTAAATTATAAATCTGATCATGTCATCCCCCCACAGAAACACCTCCCACTCACTTTCTCAGCAAACATGTATTACCTGCCTCCGATGTGCAAACCCAATCTTCTTAACACAGTAATAAGTCCCTGCATATCCTGGCCCCTGCTTGCCTCTCTAGCCTCTTCTCACACTTCCAACTCCAACACACATGTGCCCACTCACTCACTCTCTCTCTCTCTCTCTCTCCACCCAGATTTCCAATACGCCAGTCCTTCCTTACCCCTCTGCATTTTTTCACATGCAGTTCCCTCAACTGAAACACTCTTCAATTGTAATTCACTGGTTAAATTTTGCTCTTTCTTTGAGTCTCAGCTTAGATCTTGCTTCCTCTGGGAAGTCACCCCTGATCTTCCAGGGTAGAATTACAAACTTCTCCTTTGGGCTTTTGAGTTAACTCAGCACCCTATACTTTCCTCAGCAGAACACGTGTCACTCTATACATAGCTGCCTATATAAGTGTCTGTCTCCTACCTAGACAATGAATTTATGAAAGCAGGGCAGAGTCTGTCTTGTCCAGTATGGTAACCCCAATAGCTAGAACAGTACCTGGTACATAATAGGTGTTCAAAATATTGATGAACAATTAAGTGGATGGATAGATGGATGGATGGGTGGCAGACACATGATAGATATTAAGAGAAAGCTTTGATTCAGTCCAGTTCAGCAGAAACTCATTAAAAAATACTGAATCCTGGGCCAAACACAGGAAGAAAGCACTAGTTAGTCCAAGCCACCATAGGGTTAGACACTCTGAAAAGACTCTAACAAGATTCACCACATGAGGTTTTACCACCTGTGAGTGGGCAGGGTCAGGGAGAACCAGGCTGATGTTACTCAAGAAAAACTTCTAAAGGAAGTGAATAGTGGCACTAAAGGAAGTGATGCACAGGGGTAATAATATTGTCACCACCTGCATTATGGTGTACTTATTTTACGTAAGGCTCTGTGCTAAATGCTTTATATATTTTATTTCATGTAAGTGACAGCAGCAGGATGTAAAACCAGAGTCTGATTCCAGGGTTACACACTTAATGAATATGCTACAAAGTCTCTTAAAGCTCAGGAGGAGAGGAAACAGGGATATGTCCCAAGCAAGGACATCCAACAAAGACAAAGATGGCAATAAACAAGTCTTGGACAAGGTCTGGCAGAGTGTCAGCCCTGGCAGGAATAGAGAAGCAGAGGGCTGAAGACAAGGGAAAGAATCCTGCATAAGACTGAATATTAGGCTAAAGACGTTAGAGCTGGACCCACAGGCAATAGGATGTTGGATGGAATCATGATTACCTGGTGCTTAAATCGGCACTTTCCATGGGTGAGGAAAGACAGACAACTTAGGAGACTTTAGAGAGAGCCAAGAAACAGGTGACAAGTAACCAAACTTAGAAGGAAACCTGGGGAAATAAAGGAGCCCTGGCAGAAGAACACAGAGTAGAATCGTGGCAGTGAGAGGCAGTGGGCTACCCAACTCAGCCCTGTCATTCTGGTTTTACTCTCAATGCAAACTTAAGTATTGAATCGGTTCTGGCTCCTGCCCCAGACCAAAAGCTGCTTCTGTTTTCATTTGTCAACTTAAGCAAACCTGATTAACTGCCTTGCTGTTGCATAAACAGGTCTGTGGATCTCAGAGTCATTACCCAGGACTGGTTTTGAAGTCACTGACCTCCTGTCTCTCCAAGATACTGAGAGAGAACCTTAATTTAATTGACTTGATTTTTTAAAAAATTTCTGTGATGACTTTAATGGAAATAGGCCACTAGCAGAGAGATCTTGGTGACAAATTAAAAATTCAAATGACTGAAAAGCTTCAACAGTCAACCAGTCCACCACAATGAGCCCAATTTCCCTGGTGGCTTGGCTGGCTCCCAAGAGCGCTAACTCTTCTCCCAGGTATTCCCCCTTTTGGCTGAGTGGGAACTGCCTGCCCAATAAAAATGTCACCTTGGAGTTAGAGTTAAAGGGCAGAGCTTGATGGAGATACACAGGAATGTGAAAGAGAAAACCCAAACCTTCCTCCTGTGTTTCCTATCTGAGCGGAGGGAACCAGCATTTACTCCAGGGTACAAGCCAGAAACCTGAGATGACTCCCTCTTCCCTACCCATTCATTGATCACCAAGTCCTGTCTATTTTAACTCTTTAACATCTCTCCAAGCTCTCACTTATCTCCATCTGTATTATCTTATCTTTCTTGGTTACTACAAAACAGCTCCCTCCCTGCATATTCCTGTATTCTGTGCTTCAGCCTCAGTGAAAGGCTTTCCCATACCTCCAGGGCACCCTTTATGTTCCATCATTGCAACTGGGGGAGAAGGCCGCCCATGCACTGGGCATCCCACCAATGGGGGCAGATGAAGCAGGAGTACACTTTAATGGCATCACACTTAACTTTGGTGCCCTGTATTCATTTCTTAGGGCTGCTACAACTTACCACAAACTTGGTGGCTTAACACAATAGAAAGTTGACTTCCGGCCAAGATTGAAGCAATAGGTGGAAACACTGTGCATCCTCTCACAACCAAAATTAAGGATAAGAAAGACTTAGAAACAAAAACATAACCAGAACAGAAAGAAAATTGAACTGTACAAAAGTCTGACAACCGTTCATCCAGACCGGTAAGAGGGGCGGAGAGGGGTCGCCGCAGGAAAAAGGGGTGGCTGGCCAACCTGGGCACGCAGGCAGGCTTGCAGGTGGTGCGGGACTAGCAGACCCCGGGTGTGGGGAGGAAACGAGTGCAAGGTGGCTGGCTAACCTCAGTCACACAGTCGTGCAGATAAACAAGGCAAAAACGGGCAGCGAGACAGACCTC
>PVKM010008622.1:0-38603 GCA_004027735.1 Carollia perspicillata
ACGTCTGATCGTGAAGCCGAGTTTGTTGCACCCCAATCCTTCTGATTCCTGCAGAAGTGAATGAGTTAAAAGAGCCTCAAGAGTAGACCCTTGATTTAAGGTCTCACATTTTATTTAATTCCGTTTGTTCAAGCTACATGTATTCCAAAATGCATCTCTTTTAACCTATAAAAAATGGCTCTGTGTATTCATTTAGAATCTTTGAGTGCGGTCTCAGCCTTCAACCATTTTCAGGTGGGAGTAGTATGGGAAAAGCCTCCCCCTCCCCAACTACACCACAGCTATTGCTTTTCTTTAACCAGCCAAGTGAAAAAAAGTGTGAGACAGGGAAATACAGCCCACGAAGGCCCAAGCTTGCTGGTAATTCTGTACTCACTTAATATAAGTTGTTTTCTGCAGTGGACCTGCGGGTTTTCCTACAACTTCCGTGCTGCTGTGCAACCAGGCGGAGTTTCGCTGCTCACCAGATTACACCAGCCTTAGAACTGGGGAGTGAAAGGAAGGCAAAAACGAGAGGTAATCTGCTCAACTCTCTCTTCAGGAGGTCACATGCAATAGTCACTACTTTTCGTAGTTACTTTATGGTTGGCACTTCATTAAGTAATAACGAGACCGAAAGAATAAACATCCCCCGCTTCAAAGAGGTCACAGACTAGAGAGAGACAAAGGAGTGGAGAGCTCATCGCAATGTGGTGCAACAAATGCCACAACACACACGGGATGTGAGCAGGATGAAACGAGAGTTACCAAAGCAGGGGGATTTTGAGAGGAGATCATTCCTTGAATTGAGCTGTCATATGGAAAACTACCTTGATGCGATGGTGGCCTCCAATTACACCACTAGGCAAGCTGTCCTAGAGATAATGAAATAGAAGACTCACAGACCAAATTAAGAGGCTTGAAAAACATGGTTTTTAAAATCTATTTGAATACCCAGTGAAAAGCAAGAGGAGAGAATTGGAGTTAAGCTGACACATTTAGGATAGGGTGCAAACAAGTGGAAGGACTTCACCTGAATCAGGAGTTAGGCAGTGTTCATATATTCTGTCTGTCACATCAGCCTTTTCCTTTGATGATATGCTTATGAGGACTAGTGTTCAGGCCACAATGAAGAGTCAGGCGCAATGAGGAGGTAGAAAGTGCTTTGAGCCAACAGCAGACACCTATTTTGTTGGATAGGTGCAGGGAAAGGGGCCTGACTACAGCCAGAGCTTACTGATTAGCCTGATCAGGCATGGGCTTATTCGCTTGCATGCATGCACTCATTCATTCATTTAGGATACAGCACATATGAGATTATACCAGGTATCGCCTATGGATGGCTAATTTAATGGCAACATAGCTCTCAACCCATAGCTTAGTTTTTCCATCCCCCCACCTTTTTTTTTTTACTCTAAATGATCCTCTCTTTCATGGTATTTTTACTTTATTTTAGCTTAGGCATGCCTTATAGTTTACTCACGTATGAATTTATTCACAGGAACACGCTTCTATGTTTCACGAAGTACATGCTTACTCATATTCTCTGTATAAAACATCCTAGGAATTTTGCATTTATCTCATAAGGTACTAGTGAGTCAGTCACTTTTTCTGACTAATACTTCTTATGACTTTCACCCATTCTTAAGGAAACTATGAGGAATTCAGCATAGCTGGAGTGGAAAGCTGAATGAGGTAAGTAGAGGACAGATAATGCCCTTTTTATGCAATATTAGAGATACTAAAGTTTATTCTGAAGTAAACTGTAAAGCTGTAAAGTGTATGGAGACTAGGGAAGAGGTACAGTACTGGGCAGGAGAGCCAGGTGGAATCTCTTGCCTTAATGCGGGTGATTAATAATGATGGCCTCAGTCAATTCAGTGGCTCTAGGATGAGGTGATCCCCTCCCCCTTCCTTAGACATTTGGTAATGTCTGGAAATATATATATATTTATATATATATATAAAACAAATATATATTAAACAAATATATATATTAAACAAATATATATATATATATATATTTTTTTTGCAGCCAGGGGTTGGTACTGATATCTGGTGGTGAGAGGTCAGGGAAAATGCTAAATATCCTACAATGCGGGAGACAACCCCTCACAAAAAGAACTATGTGGTTCAACATTTCAGTAGTGCCAAGATTGATATACCTCAAACTAAGGGAATTAAGGCAGCATAGAGAAGGTAGAAGTTAAACAAGTGGATTTAGTAAGGGATTAGATACAGATGTGAGGAAGAAGGAGCAAATGATTTTAGGGTACTTGCTTGAGTAACTGGGAGGACAAAAGAATTAAGGAGAACAGAGACAAGGAATTAAATGTAGATATGCTAAGTCTAAGACATCCGAATGAAGATACACAGTGCAAAGTTGGAAAGAAGAGGCCGACAATGAGAAGAATGTGAGCTAAACTTCAGAGTTTCGGTAAATGTTAGCACTAGATCAGAATCCCTACAGATAAGCTTCAAGATTGCATTTTTGGCGAGCAATTAGGTGATTTTGCAGCATGATAAAATTTTGAGAAAAATAGATTTAGGTTTCAGAGGAGAAGTCTGAAAAGGAGCAGATAGTGAGGTAGACAGAAAACAAGAGAAGGGCAGAGTCCCACATACCAAAGAAGGAGAGAGTTGAAAGCAGGTCTCTGTTGGTACAAGAGGTTGCTATAGAACAGTTCTGGCCATTTGATGTGTGATGAGAGTCATATATGTAACTGTAAACAGTAAATTTTCTAGTACCAGTATTAGAAAGGTAAAAAGAAATGGGTGAAATTAATTTTATAAATATATTTTGTTTAACCCAATATATCTAAAACATTATTTATTTTACCATGTAATATAAAATTATTAATAAAGTATGTTTTATCCCCTTTTCATACGAAATGTTAGAAATCTGGTGTGCATTTTATATCTATAGTACCTCTCAATTTGGAGTAGCCACATTTCAAGTACTGAGTAGCTATGTGTGGTCAGTAGCTACCATATTGGATAGCATAATTGTATAAGGTCAAATAAGAAAAGAAGTAAAATGTATTCTTTAGTTATAGCAATGAGGTATTTGTAGATGGTGTGGTAAGAGTTCTTTCAGTGAAGTGGGGGGTAGAAGCCAGGATATACCGAGTTAAAGAGTGGGAAATTAGAGATGACGGCTACCACAGAACATTTTCAAGGAGCTTTACTTTTACTACTTTTTTTTTGGTACTTTTGAGTATGAATTTAAGATCAGACAATGCAATTCAGTCCAATTAATTTGGACTTCTGCTTCTGCAGATTGCTTTCCTACTGAAAACAACTATTTTCAGATATTGGACAACAGGCAGAGCAGAATTATGTTTGCGGACAGAAGAGAAATAAACGAGGTAAACCCTTAAGTGGCCCCACCTTACTGCCTGCAGCCAGTGTTCAGCTACAGAACAGGGAGGGGAACCTATGCAGAGACTAGTGGCTTCTCTGAATGAAGGAGACCGAGGTGGGAATCAGGGAAGCTGATGGGCTGGTATCAGAGAGGAGGTGACACAGAGTCTTGGAGGTGGGCCCAGGTTGTACCTTTCCGCTTGTACCTTTGGATGAGTATTGATCCGCGCAGTGGAAGGGTGAAACACCATGAGGTCTGAGAAAGAACCACCGAAAAGTAGTAGTCCAGACAATTTCTGATGCTGAGAATAGTTTGTGTTCCCATCAGCCAGAGTACAGAGATCTTGTAATAAGCACGTTGTCCCTACCAATCAAAATAAAAACAGCTGGGGCCTAGCCAGTGCACAGTCTTTCCCCACCCTCGGCCTCATATCTCTCCGTTTCTCCCTCTCACTCTTCTGGTCCTCCGAGCCTTTCCATGTGGTCTCTCCTCTTAGACTAGTTTGGCCTTCTTCACAGCATGCTAGCTGTAAGGTAACTGGATTTATTACACGGTGGCTTGGGGCTTCCATGTTCCAGCAAGCAAGGTGAAATAGACTTCATTTTTTTGTGACTTACCCTCTGAAGTCATGTATTGTCACTTCCACCTGTTCTGTTGGTTATGTGTGAGTCACAGAGCCTGGCCCAGATCCAAGGGATCTGGGAGAATAGATCCCAGATATAGCTCTCTATAGCTATAGATATAGAACCCGGATATAGAGAGAATATAGCTTCCACTTCTTGTGGGAAAAGTCTAAAAAAATTGTAGATATGTCTTAAAAATGCTTAAAATGGCATATTCTGATATCAACTCTAATAACTGCCATAATTTCAAAATAGTGATGAGTATAAATGATATTTTGAGATATCTGTAACAATTGTAACTGGATACAAGAAAATCTGTGATTTCTATTGGTGATAAGGTAATGGGTACTGTAGACAGAGTTATTAATACCACAACAGAACCGATAGCTATTGCTAATAATACTATAATTTATTGCCTATATTGTAAGTAAATGAATTGCTCAATTTCAGTTAGAGGTTAGGGGAAATAAAGAGATAAGTATAACTAGGGGCATAGAAGAGCAACATTTAGGGCCTATGTGAAGTCCGAGAGCACGAATATGTTAGAGACGTAAGTCTATGATGTGAAAATTCCAATTTCTATTCTAGTGTATAGGTGTTCTTGTATGGGACCAGTGAAGTCAGGCAACTGAACTAATTCAAGGTAGAAGAATTGTCAGTCAGGTGCATCGGAAGGACAAGGGACAGCAGAGTTTAGAATTTTGTCAAGGAAATGACTGGATGGTAAGAATTATGAAAGAAGACACGGTGTTGGTTCGGTTTACTATAGTATTCCTACAGCTTACCAATGTTAGTTGAGTAAAGGAATGGTTACAGTTATAAATCTCTGGAAACAACTAAGAGGACGCTGATTGGCTATGAGAATGTGAAGAGAACTTGGGCTCTCAAAACAGAAGGTGAAAGCAGTGATCACACTGAAAGAATGAAGAGTTGTGGTCAGAGAGTCAAACGGAAGTTTAAGACAGCAGCTGCTAGTGCGGTTCCCTGTGAGGCGAAGTCTTGGCCCCACATAAAAGGCACTTGGTGATGTCCAAAGGGACGGAGAATTAGGAAGGCATGGAACATCAGCATGGACTGGGTCCCAAGTTCGGGATGAGACGGCGTGGTGCTCTGAAAGGGGGTGTGGGACATGAAGGAGGGGGGATTCTTAGTAGTTGTTTTTTTCTTTTTGTAAGCTTTCATGTTGAATTTTAATATGTCACAGAAAAGTATACAAGTCTTAAGTCTACAGGTTGTTGAATTTTCATATCTGTATGGTCACTACCCAGGTCCCCAAACTCTCAGTATTCCAGGGGCCTTATTTACACGACTCTCCAGTTATTGTTACCTGTCAACAAAGGTAACCACTATTCTAACTTCTTTCGCTATAGACTAATTTTGCCTGTTTTTGAAATTTGGACTTGTACCATGTATACTGTTTTGTGTCTGACTTCTTATGCTTAACATTAGGTCTGTGAGGTCCATCACCTTGTGTGTAGCAGTAGTTTGTTGTCATTGCCCAGTTGTATTTGTATCACGTGAAAGTGACAATATTTTCTTTTATCTGTTTCACAGTGGATAGACGTTGGGTTGATTTCATTTGTGGCTTTCACAAATAAAGCTGCTGTGGACATTGTGGTGCATGTATATTCACACTTACAGAGTATATAGTGGGTAGCGGAGCTGTCGGATCGCAGGCGATGTGCCAGTAGTTTGAGTAGACACTACCAGAGAGTTTCCCCGAGTGACTGCATCAGCTTGCACCCCTTCCAACACCAATTTACACTCCTACCTGTGCTGGCCAACCCTTGGGATTATCAGTTGTTCTTGGTGGTGTTCATTTTTGTTACTCTGGAGGATACATTAGTAATTATTTTCTAAAGCTAAATTGCTTCAGTGTATCACTTGTGTACAAAACAGAACTCTAAGTGGGCTCTGGAATTAGATGCCTGGTTCAAATCTTGGCTCGGCCACTTATTAGTGGGATAATCTGTGGACGTTACTTTAATTCTCTGCACTTCCAATCTCTTCTATAAAACAGGGATAATATCATCTGTCTTACAGTGTTGTGGTGGGGAATAAATGAATGTGTGTATGGATGATATACATATATACTTACAAATGTTTGTGTGTGTGTATATCAATATAATGCCATATTTTGTCCTGTATGATGCACACTCACATTTTTGGATCAAATTTCAGGAAAAAAAATCTTTCACTTCAAATTTCAATTTAATTATTTATTTAGTTATATTTAGATGCTTGCTTTTGGTATTATAATGGAATTGGAGCATTTATTTTTGAACATATTATGGTACTAGGAATTTTATATAACAAATAATTACAAAACACAAGAACAGATACAAGGTTATTTGAGGTACTACCCATGTATTATTTTTCCCTCAAAAATTTGGGCAGAAAAGTACACATTATACAGGGCAAAATATGGTGTATAATATATTATAGTAACCAGCTTAGGCCCAGGGTGGAACTGCTTGTGTTAAGCCCCATGTTAGAAAACCAAAATTCAAGTAAGTTTCTATGTTTGCTCTTCCAGAAAAGGCCCAGAACCAATCAGTGCTTGACTGCTCAGTAAGTTACCTAACTGGACTCCAAGACTTCCTTTTGCTCTGTGTAAGGAAAATAACCCTGCTTTAACCAATCAGCAAATGCCTACTGTGGCTTTCCTGTTCTTGTTCCCTTCTGTCTGTAAAAGACTCTCATTTTGTACAGCTCTTTAGAACTCCTTTCTGTCTGCTAGATTGGATACTGCCTGATTCATGAGTTGCTGAATAAAGCCAGTAAGAGCTTTAAAATGTACTCAGTTGAATTTGTTATTTAGCATACATGTATATGAACTACTGTTATTGGGAACTTAGCCATATGCCAGGCATTATGCATTGTGCTAGGTTATATAAGAGGGGGCCCCACAAAAAACTGGAATTATCTTCTGGAGGGCGGGCCCCTTGTAGTACAGGCTTCCCCCACTAGGTGAGTGTTTTAGGAACCCATCTGTATGAGGGTACTAGCTAGCATTGTTGTGAGAGGCTGCATTTGGCTTCAGTTAAGTTTTTAAAAAACTCTTTTAACACTTTTGGAATATCATGAACACTTAAGGAGCTCCCTGGTTTGGGGTGCTGCATTACAGTATCCAACAATTCTGTTGCATAACTTCAGAGGCTGATGAAACTTACTTTCAAAAACAGTAATTCTACCTAACCAATACAAAAGTAGCAGTTAGTAAAGGTTGCACAACCAATAAGTAATGGAGAAAGCCAAGACTTATACCTAGGTCTTCCAATTCCAATTCAAAATGCAGTTTCTCCCCCATGCTCTCAGGCTGCATCTCAGTCTGTAAGTAAGGATCATATTCTCAGAAAACCAGAAAATAGTATAGATACTTCTGTATTGAATCACTCTCTTGGAAAATTAGGAGTCATGCCATTAACATCTACATGCTTGTCTTTCCAATATTAGCCATTATTGGCGATCGGAAGAGAAAGTATTGATGGCTTTGGTGAAGATGCTTTGACTTGAGGGGGCTTATTTATATGGATAATATGAGCACTTCTAAGTATTTTTGGGATTCCCTGAGAGAACCCTCACTTGGGCCTTTCCAGACTTTGAAGAGCAGTACTGCCAAAAAGCCAGCAGGGGGAGAGCAGAGCGTTGTTTTTGCTCGTTTTCACCAAGCTTCCCTTCACTCGGTTTTACCTTTTATTCATTGCCGCCCCCGCCCCACACGTATTTGATGCATTCCTTAACAGTAGTGAGTAAAAATGCTACCCTTTCCTGCACTTTTGGGGAGGGCAGAGAATGCTTGTATCAACAGTTTGAAGTTTTATTTAAATTATTGGTCAATAGGCTATCAAATGAGCTGGATTGGGAAAGTTCTTAAGTATAGTAGGAATTTATTTGTGTAGCTTTCACGTGCTTTCTTTCTCCATAATAGGTTAATTTAGTGATTTTAAATATATATAATCAAATTATATAGATTCTTTTATTTCTAATTATTTCAGAGAAGTAATAATTACTAAGGTTTGGAATTATCTCAATCCCTTGATTTTGACGTGAAAGAGGATAAATATACTGCTGACTCCAAAGGAAGTTTGAAATGATAACTTTTTATAGCTAGAGATTTAGAAATAAAATCCATGTGAAAGTTAATTGAAGTAAATCAGTTTCTCATTTTCCTATACAACGTCAATACATTTACATATTCTTTATGGCTTTGTTTTTATTGTTTCCTCAGAGTTTGGGGTATAAAACTGAATGTACTACACTCTCATCCTCAAAGACTTCACAAGACACTGACATTAAAACAGATTATTGAAGAGTTTATAGGCAGCATCAGACAATTAGACATATCCACAGGGCAGCAATGCACAGAACACAGGCCTCCAACCCACAGGGGGTGTGGAGTGCCGCCTGGAGGAGGGCCGCCTGAGCTAAGTTATAAAGGTTGAATAGGAATGTATTCCACTCAGGATATTTATAGTCTGCCCTGAATTCTTTCCTCAGCTTTTCTAGGTGCTTCTGTTTCCCATCCATATGATTATGGCAAGAGCAGACACCTGAAACATGCTGGGGCAATCAGTGTTCCTCCCTAGGTGGGTTGTTTCTTTTTTGATCTGCATTGTTATTTTTTTAGGTATGCAGCATAGTGGTTAGACATTTACATAACTTATAAAATGATCATTCTGATAGTTATAGTACCCACATAGGGGCATACATTGTTATTATAATATTATTGGCTATATTTCCTATGCTCGGCTATATTTCCTATTGGCTATATTTCCTATGTACTTGACATTCCTGTGACTATTTTGTAATTACCAATTTGAAATTCTTTTTTTAAAAAATACTGTCATTTTTTAAAAAGATTTTATTTATTTATTTTTAGAGAGAGGGGACGGGAAGGAGAAAGAAAGAGAGAGAAACATCAATGTGTGGTTGCCTCTCACGTGCCCCCTACTGGGGAATTGGTCTGCAATCCAGGCATGTGCCCTGGACTGGGAATCGAACTGGCGACCCTTTGTTTCACAGGCCTGTGCTCAATCCACTGAGTTATGCCATTCAGGGCAATTTGAAATTCTTAACCCCTTTGCTTTTTTCATTCAGTTGCCAAACCCCCTCCCATATGGCAACAATCTGTTTTCTGTATTTATGATTCTGCTTTTGTTTTGTCTGTTTATTTGTTCTTTAGATTCCACATATCAGTGAAACCATATGGTATTTGTTTTCTTCTGTCTGATTTATTTCCCTTAGCACAATATCCTGTAGGTCCATCCATGCTGTTGCAAATGCTAAGAGTTCATTCTTTTTTATGCCTATGTAATATTCCATTGCATGTATGTATTACATCTTCTTTATCTAATTGTTTATTGATGGGCACTTAGGTCACTTCTATATCTTGGCCATTGTCAATAATACTACAGTCCACATAAGGGTGCATATATCTCTTCAAATTATTTTTTTGGATTTCTTCAGATAAATACCCAGAAGTGAAATTGCTTGTTCATAAAGTAGTTCTATTTATGTAGTTCTATTTTTTAAAGATTTCACTTATTTATTTTTAGAAAGGGGGAAGAGAGGGATAAAGGGAGAGAAACACTGATTTGTGAGAGAAACATTGATCGGTTGCCTCTCACATGCCCCCATCTGGGGACCTGGCCCGCAGCCCAGGTATGTGCTGTACTGGGAATCAAACCAGTGACCCTATATCTGTGGGATGATGCCCAAGCTTGTGAGCCACACTGATTTGGGCTAGGGTAGTTCTATTTTTAATGTTTGAGGTAACACCTTAGTGTTCTCTGTAGTGAGTGCACCATTTTGCCGTCCCACCAACAACGCAGGAGGTGTCCCTTTTCTTCACATTCTCACCAACACTTGTTGTATGACAGGTGTGAGGTGATATCTCATTGTGGTTTTAATTTGCATTTCTCTGATGATTAGTGACATGGAGCATTTTTTCATATGTCTATTGACCATCTGTATGTCTTCCTTCGAGAAGTGTCTATTCAGGTTTTGTACTTTTTTTTTCAATTTGGATGGTTTGATTTTTTGTTGCTAAGTTGTATGAGTTCTTTATGAATTTTGAATATTAACCTCTTATTGGATATATTATTGGTGAATATCTTCTCCCAATAGGTAAATTGTCTTTTTGTTTTGTTAATGGTTTTCTTTCCCGCATAAAACCTTTTTAGTTTGATGTAGTCCTGTTCATGTATTGTTTCTTTTGTTTTCCTTGCTTAAGGAGATATATCAGAAAAAATACTGCTAAAAGCATTGTCAGGGAATTTACTGCCTGTGTTTTTTTAAGGAGTTTTATGGTTTTGGGTCTTACATTTAGATCTTTAATCCATTTTGACTTAATTCTTATATATGGTGTAAGAAGGTGGTCTAGTTTCATTTTTTTCATGTTCTGTCCAGTTTTTCCAACACCATTTATGAATAGACTGTCTTTATTGCAGTGTATATTCTTGCCTCCTTTGTTATATATTAATTGACCATATAGACTTGGGCTTATTTCTGGGCTTTCTATTCTGTTCCATTGATCCATGTATCTTTTTTGTGCCAGTACCATGCTGTTTTGACTACTGTAGCTACAAAGTATAGTTTGATATCAGGTAGTATGACACTTCCAACTGTGTTCTTTCTCAAGATTGCTGTGGCCTCTCTAGGTTTTTTTCAATATGGGACTCAACAAAGCTTGAGAACTGCCAACTACTTGTTTTCTGCTGTTTGGTAGGGGAAAACAATAATAACAATGGTCTTAAGTTACACTGACACACAGAGAGAGAAGCAGAGACAAGCTGTGGAGAGAACCCATTCTCCTAGCATTCAAGCCATGCAAGCCTCTGGTTCTAATGTTGCCTATAATAGATATGCAGCTATTTCTTTGCCCTTCTGTTTCATGAGACACCTCATTATCCTACAGTAAATCTCTATTTTTTCCCAAGTTAGTTTGAGCTGGCTTCCTTTGCAGCCACAAGAATCCCAGCTGTTAATAGTTACTTAGGCAGAGAGTGGGTGAAGGAAGTTTAAAGGGCCAGAGGAACAAAGACATAGAAACATAAAAAAGTGGCATGTATAGAGAAATACAAGTAGTTTAGTGTTGTTGGAACATAAAATGAGAGAGAAAGAGTGCTGAAAGATGAGGAGGGAGATCTCTCATTTTAAGGAGTTTAACTTACCCTGACAGCAATGAAGAATCTCAGAATGGTTCATACAGTGAGCGACATAGTCAGATTTAGATAGAACACTCTGGCAGGAGTTCTGTCAGTACTTCTCTCATCTCTGGGTTTATAGTGTGTTGTTCCCTCATCCCGTACCCTAGGGGGAGGGGATGGGACATTTGAAATAAAATTTAAAAATTCAGTTCTTCATGTCAGGTAGCCACATGTATGCGATCAGTACTGTATTGGACAGCATGTGCATAAAATGTTTCTATTATTGCAGAAAAGTCTGTTGGACAGCAGTGATTTAGGTAGTCTGAGGGTCTGTCTGAGTTTATATCATCTGGGTTTTTCTCTTTGTCCTATTTCTTGGTATACTTTGTCATCTTTAATTAAATAATGGATATTGTATATGAAAAAATTGCTTACGTTCCAGATGCTTTTATCTTCTTTGAGAAAGGGCTCACCCCGTTCTCTGTCAGGAAGCTAAGGTGGGGGGTCAGATCACCTTAATTTGATCAGCAACTGAGTTGCCATAAATTATCTTTGTTCTAATTTTATTAAGACAAATGTAAAACTGCTTTGCCTGCAGTCTGGGGCTCTAACTCTCCAAGCGTCTACCCTTGGGTAGTTTATTGGGGTCTCTTCTTATTGCTGGGTCATATGCTCTTACATTTATATCCCTGGCACTATCAGTACATGAAAACTCTGCTTTGCTTTTAAGTGGCTGTCCGCCTAGATCCTGAGCCTCTTGCTTTGTGTATCTTAAAAATTTGGCTCTGTGTCAGGTTTGCCTCTCCCCCTATCCGTGATGTCTTACTGACTCCAGACTCTACTTTCTTTTTTCTGTTCTGTACAATTACCAGAAACTGTTTCAGCTATTTTTCCTCTTAGGAACAACACAGATTCTTCACCTTTTAGCTCCAGCTAAGTATTAGGAAACTCCCAAAGAGGAGCCCTTCCCAGCTCACCTTTCTCTGCTTTACTTGTTTTCGGGATCTTGGCCCTTTAAGTCCTGGCTGCCTCAGTAGCTCTCAATGTTTTCAAACAGAGATTTAAAAAAAAAACTTTTTTCCTAGTTTTTCTTGATATGAACTTTTATTGGTTTGCTACAAGTTATGCTATTATAGCTGGAAATAGAATCCCTTCCACTCACTTGCATTCATGGTTAATTCTGGCATAAACTCTACTAAACTGACAGGAGAGTCACTTTATTATAAGCAATATTTCTGTGTAGTTATGGCTCTTTCTTGGTATCAATATGACTACTATGGTGCTTGTATCTGTAAGCTTTTAATGAAATATTGGAAAAAATTAATATGATTTGATGAGAATTTTATTTTATTTTTTATTTTTGGCAAACTTCTGAGAGCTATATTAACAAGTACCATTTATCAACCACCTAAGAAGTGCCTTATTGTTAGCTATATATTGCTTCTGATATTAATAATCATTCTACAACACATTTATTATTATTCCAATTTTACTGATAAGATACCCAGGACCCAGAATGATATAAATGACTTCCCCTTGGCAAATCCAGGTCTGACTGAGTTTAAAATGCTCAGTGTTATATTGCACTATTCTTGAGGAGGTAGTGAAAGTTTAGGGAGACTCTGTTCTTCACATCTCCTCACACTTAGCTGCAGTCATTTGCTATAATCTAATTTAGCCCTTGTAGCTGATATCCAAAAGAAATAAAAATAGAAATAGTGACAAACAGACTATGTTTACTATACTAAAAGGCTCCCAAATCATTTTAATGAGTTAAACGTAGCAGTATTAGTGGTAGTCTAGTAACCACTACCGTGTTCCCTGCTTCAGGCAATTTAGCTAGCTGGGCCTAGATAGGAATGTCACAGACGAGTGCACTTTTCATTAGGTAAATTAGCAATACCATAGCATTCATTATCTATAGTAGTTATTTTAAGCTTGGAGTACCATGCAGAGCTAAGTAGAAGATGCTGGGCATTATCTATTGTCTTACCTGCTGTCTGGGAAGAAAGTTTCTTGAACCCACACTGAAAAGAAGACAGGGCTTGAAAACTTTTTTCCACAGCATCTTGTGTAAGTACAGATTCTGAACTATCCATATACTTGTTTTCTTACTCCCTAGCCTTCTTTTTCAGTGCTCTACGCAGTAACCCCATTCTTTGTGATGTTTATTCTAATCTGAAATAGAATGGTGGGAAATTAAATTGTGGCTGTGGATACCGTGCAGTTCCTAAGTCAGATGTTAGCAAAGTGATAGTTGAGGAATGATTCTAATTCATTTGGAACCAGAGGGTTTTTTTTTGGACTGTTACTCTATCTAGAAACATTTAGAAAAAGGTGAGTCCAGATATTACAAGAAAGAAGCTAATCTTATGAATGGCTTATTACAAGCATATTCATAGTTCAGAGAATGTTGTTAAATGTATCTTTTCTGTGCCATTGGGTTACCTTTCAGTCCTAACAGTACAGTTGGGTACCAAGAAATATTTTCTTGTTCAGTCTGTCCTTCTATTGCTTCTGTTCTGTCTCCTCCTACCCCCAGCATGGTTCTTGTAAATTTTGCTGCCCCAGGAAACATATGTCAAGACTCCGTGTTTGAATGATGATGTTGAATCCCTATTTTCTTAAATGGACCACCTATAAGGCAGACACATTTTTTAAGAATCATAAGTCAGTATTAGAGCATTAACTTAGCTGCATTTTTATAGAAGAAGGTCCTCTGTGCATGAGAAATAAGAGAAGAAAATGATGGAGCAAAGGATAAAGACGCCCCTATGCTCTAGGATTGTTAATAAAGAAAGTAGGATGACATGACTAATGGGAGATTTTAAGAAGTGTTTTTCTTTTTTATGTAACCAATATGTAGTGCTCTATGACTTTAGGGATAATGCTGATTCATTTGTGTTTATTACTCATGAACTCTCTATCAGGCCCCAGGCTGGGCACAAATAGTTATGTATCTGGTAAATAAAAAAGGTGTGGTTTCTGCTTTGGTGCATATACAGTCTAGTTGGGAAGACAGAGAACAAACGTGTTAAAACAGTGATAAGTCCAATGAAAAAGTAAGAGGATTTGGTTATAGGGAATATGAGGAGTGTGAATGTATACATGCATAAATTATATATAAAAATAGAAGTCATCAACATGTAGATGTCATTTGAAGCTTTAGATATCTAGAAATCAACAAGGGAAAGAAGTTGCTGAGATAAGAAGAGGTTCTTGGACTACCCCTTGAGGGACTCACTTTTTTGTGGGGGAGACATTCTAAATGACGCTAAATCTAGTCCTACCTGCAAAGATTGCCTGAAAGTTCATTATCAGGCATTTTATTTCACAGACTTTTTTTCCAATTGCTTGGCTTTTACAAGAACCCTGGGGACTTATAAGGTCCTCAAAGGCCAACACAACAGTCTATTCAAGGTTAATCACTCCAGTGTGTGGTTCATTTCCACTCTATCAAGTTTAACCAGAGGGACCCTCACTTAGACTTCTAGGAGTGTAACACTTCTTACCTAATTACAGCCTTCTATAGCCTTTTCACTGCAGGCAGTTTAGGCAGGACCGGCCCTGACACCCTCGGCAGAGCTGCAGTCCTAGAGAAGCAGCAACCAAGAGCCCGCCAGGTCACACTCCGTAAAGCTCTAGTCTTTGCTCTTTTCCAAAGCTCCTTTAATTCTCTAAATGGACCTAGACCTTTGAAGCATAAAGACCTCTTTTAGGGGCTGTCTTCGAGGTAGTGGATTTCTGCCTGGTGACTCCTTCTTCTGGCTCTGAAACCCAATATGATTGTTTATTTTCCCTTAGAGCTTATGCAGAGTCCAGGCCTTAGAAATCAAGGCCTGACCATACCTCCTTCCTCCTTTCTTCCTTATGAGTATAAATGCAGAGTATCCAGAACCAAAAAAAAAATTAGTATTTCAACAGATTATTCTGTCACTTGAAACAGCAGAATATACTTAAAATAAGTTTAAGAGGAAAATATACAATTCACTACTGGTTAGGATAGAAACTGGTGCAGTATTTCTGGAAATTAAACTAATAGTATAAGTATGAAACAGCAATCACATTTCTGGGCATATATCACACAGAAATTTTCCTACATGTGCATCATTAAGGATATTCATCGCTGTTGGAATTCAAAGGCAACCTTGGTGGTCATCACTAAGGGAATGGATAAGTAAAAATATGGAATTTCCTATTTATGTAATTGTGTCACCTGTAACTAAGGACAGTATATTTCTTTTTTTTTTTGAAGTTGTTTTCTTACCTAATTGCACTGGCCAGAACAATGAATTTATCATCACATTGCATAGAAAATGACTCAGAGAAACTGATCTTAGTGGCAGCATGCTTTTTATTCTCCACTAAGAATTATGTGGCAGCAGGGTCTTTTGGCAAAAGTTTTATATCAGGTTGTATTTCTTTCTATTCCTAGTTTTCTGGGAGTCTTTGTTCTGTACAGATGTTAGTTTTTGTCCAATTCATTTAATGCATTAATTGAGATAATTGTATGATTGTTCTCTTTTACTATGTTAATATGGTGAATTATATTGATTGATCTAAAAACGTTAAACCAATTTTGCATTCCTAGGATAAATCTCAGTTTAGCTATGATATTCTTTTTTTCTATATTGATGTGTTCCATTTATTAATATTTTGTTAACTTTTGCATCTATATTCTTGAGGGTTATTGGTCAGCACTTTGTCCTCTTGTAATGTGTTTTGGTATCAGGGTTATTTGGCATCATGAAATGACTTGGGAAGTGTTCTCTCTTCTATTTCCTAGGATAGCTTGTATAAGACTGATGTTATATCATCCTAAATATTTAATGTAATTCTCCTTCTGGGTGAAACAGAAAATGAGACCACCATTTTCTTTGGAGGAAGGTTTCTTTTTTTAATGTTTATATATATATATATTTATTTTAATTGTTGTTCAAGTACAGTTTTCTGTCTTTTACTCCCATCCCAGCCCACCCACCCAACCCTCCCCACTCCCTCCAATTTCCACCCCTCCTAGCTTTTGGAAGGTTTCTAATTACAATTTAAATTCCCCCAGCATGGATGGAACTGGAGAACATTATGCTAAGTGAAATAAGCTAGGTGTTGAGGGACAAATGCCACATGATTGATCTCACCTTTAACTGGAACATAATCAACAAAACAAAAAAGCAAACAAAATGTAACCAGAGACATTGAAATTAAGAACAATCTAGCAATAGCCAGAGGGGAGGGGGGAGGGGATGGTGGGGAGAAGGGTTTTCAGGAACTTCTATAAAGGACCCCTGGACAAAACCAAGGAGAAGGTGGAAGCAAGGGAGGGAGATGGGTTTGGCTGGGGTGGGGGGAGGGGTGGGGAGAAAATGCATACAACTGTAATTGAACAATGATTAAGAAATTAAAAAAATAAAAATAAATAAAAAATTCATGCCTAAAAAAGTTTGGATAATATAAACAGCCTCTGGGACCTTTAAGCATTCCAATATTCTCATCATAGGGGTGCCAGAAGGTGAGGAGAAAGAGCAAGAAGCTGGAAAAATATCTGAAAAACCAGTGAAAATAAACTTCTAATTTGGTGAAGGAAATAGACATGCAAGTCCAGGAAGCACATAGAATCCCAATTATGATGGATGCAAAGAGGCCCGCTCCAAGACACATCATTGTTAAAAGACCAAAGGCTAACAAAGACAACAACGGGGAGGATTGAATGTGGGAGGTGGGTGGTGGGTAGGGCAGAGAAGAATGAGATATGGGCACAACTGTAACTGAACAATAATAAGATAAAATGAAGCATGGGAGAAGAAAAAAATAAATTTCCTTAATAGAAACCAGTTTGTTCAGATTTCATTTTCTTTCTGTATTGGTTTTGGAATTTGTGCCAATGAATTTATTCATTTTACCTCAGTGTAGATAAGTTACTTTTGATACTAAAAAATACTGCTTATTTCTCTGGTAGGAAGAACCAAGACATGTCCTGCAATAATTAAGTTGGAAGGCTATTAGAGGAAACAAAGGAAAATAGACTGAAGTGTGTGGCCTTTCTGGGGTTTCCGTTGAATGTCTCAGGTTTCCATAGGTCTGTCTGGCCACAATTCAAACATTTCCAGTAGCTATTCAGCTTATAGCACCCTGATATTTGCTTTTTCACTGTAGTTGCTCTTAGACCAGTCATATGGCATCTTAGAATTTAGCTCAGACTCTTGAGTTGGATATAGATTTCTGGCATTTTCTCCCTGCTTAGCTCTGTTCCCTTCTCTCTGGTACTCTGCCTCAAAAATTGCAGCTGCTCAGCCTCCCAAATTCTGATCGCTGTTTCTTTGGCTCTGTAGACAAGCCTTCTCTGCATGGCTTGTACCTCCCACTTTGCGGTCTGGACAGTTCCTTTGGGAAGAGAAGGGGTGCACCTTAAGTGATCACAGTTCTGCAGTACTATTGTCTAAAGTCTGAAAACAGTTCTCAGATTAATTTTGTCCAGTTTTCTGTTTGTTTATGGTAAGATGTTTATTCTGTACCAGTTACTCTGTTAGGACTGAAAGAGGATGGTCATTCTCTACTAGAAGTCTATAGTAATCCTCTCCTAGGCCTGAATTAATTAGATTTTTATATTAATTCCTGAACCAATCACTAGCAATGGATATGTAATTAAGCATCTTTGATGCAAGCTAATGAGAGTTCACTATTGAGGTTGGCAAACTTTCTCCAGGCTACATTTAAAAAAGAATGCATATCAAAGGAATAAGCGAGAACTATTGGGTGTAAGTTAAATGTTTCATATCTTGATGATAATGCTGGTTACACAACTTTATACTTTTAAAACTCATCCAATTATAAACTTAAAATTGGTGAATTTTATCATAGTTAAATTATTGCAATAAAATCAATTAAAAATGATTATTGACATAAATATGTTACCTGCCAATTTTCATATGGAATGCATAGAGGTGTAATCTGACATTCAACTTAAAGAAAAATTTGATCATGTGTCTTTACTGGACTCTTATAGGTCCTGTCTTCTCAGGCAAATATGCCTTTCTTCACAATCACACCTTATTCATGTCATCACTACTTGACAGCACCTACATTTGCAAGCAAGTATTTTCAAGAATGAAATACATTAAGAGTAAAATTAGAATCAAAATATCTGATGAGCACCTTGGGAACTGACTGGGAATTGCAGCTACTTCTATCAAACCAGATACTGATGCACTAGTTTCTCAAATACCATGTCCAACATCCCACTAGGTTTATGTTGCCCTCTTTTCTTTTACTTTTATAATAAAAACATATAAAAACAATCAATGACACTTTATTTCTTAGGTATATTCATTTTCTACTTTAGTGATCACAAACTTGGGACCTGCTCCATGATTTTAAAAGACTATCAAAAGGGCTGCTGCATAATTAGGGTTATTATATGAGGACTTTTCGCTTATCTGTGGTGGCAGATATCACGAAATTATGCATGGACCTTTTTTTTGCTCATTGTTTTCCTTAGTGTTTGTGTATTTAATGTGTGGCCCAAGACAACTCTTCTTCTTCCACTGTGGCCCAAAGATGCCAAAAAGTTGGACACCCCTGGTTTAAGATTTCCCAATTCACTCACATTTACTCAATAGTTTGTTCAGATCAAAATACAAATAAGATCTCTATATTCCAGTTCTCCAGGTATATCATTTGTCTGTTGCTACAGCAACACTTTTAGAGCAAAACCCACAATAATTTGGAGGTAAAACAAGCAAACAAGCAGATAAACAACGAAAAAAAATATTGCTAATGTATCTGGGGTCAGCATGGTAGCCCTGTTGATTTTATCTAGGCTCATTTGCATATCTGAGTTTGGCTGGTTATACGTACTGGGTCGTCTGGAATGACTTGGATGATTTGGTCTTAATCCATATGTCTGTCATCATCTAGTAGGTTGCCCAGGTATGTTCTCATGGTGATGCAAAGGACTGAGCTAGCAAGCAGTAGTATGCAAGCATCTTGAGGTTTAGACTCAGAATTAGCACACCATCGCTTCTGTTTCATTCTTTTGGCCAAAGTAAGTCATTGTGCCAAGTCACAGAGTCATATTGGGAAGCACTACAAAGTTCCATTGCACAGGGCAGGATGAAGATGGGCAATTTTTGTAATCTACTGCAGTGGATATATCTTTTAAGTCTCTTTTAATCTATTGGTTTTTCCTTTGTTTCTCTTTATTTTCGTTCTTGCAATTTACTTGTTGAAAAAATACTATTTTGTTTTGTTTTTGCTCTGAAGACTGTCACTTTTTCCTGATTTTTATTCTTATAATCTTATTTGTCATATTTCTATACTTTCATGTTTCCTATGGATTATAGTTAAATCTAATGGGCTGATCAGATTTATTTTAACCACAAATATGTTATGGAGTATGTTGTATATTCCTAATGGGAGGCACATTATATTTAGTTGTATCTTTTTGTGATGTTAGAGGTCATCATCGATTTTTGCTAATTCCATTATTTCATTATGAGTAGCAGAATGGCGATACTTTCATTTTTAAGCTAGAATATCTCTAGAAAGAAAAACTTTTTCCCTCATCAGTTATTAGATTTCTCTGAGATACATTTGGAATAGGAAAGGCTCATTCCTTCTTAGTTCAAGATTCTACCTAAATATCAACTATCAAGGAGGCTTTTCCTAATAACAATACTTTTATTATTTCTTTATACTGCTTTATTTCTTTCTTGGGCTCTTCATGTTTTATTAGTTACATATTTATTTATTTTTATCTGTCTCTTCTGGTTAGAATGTAAGATCCATGAGGTCGAGACTTAGCCTGTTTAGTCTGGTCATGATGGCAGCATTGGTAAACATGGCTCGCCCCCTTGAGCAACCACATCAGAATTACAACTAAAATATAGAACAACCATCAATCAGGACTGTCAGAAATCGAGTTGAATAGAAGTCTGACAACTACAGAATTAAAGAAACTACATCTGTCCATACTGTAGGAGGGACAAAGACATGGAACAGTCTCATCCCACCCAATGTGGTGGATAAAAGTTTGGGAGAGATATCTCGGGAGTGAAGAGTCCCAACCCAATACCAGGCCCCACAGCCCAGAGTTCCAATACCAGGAAGATAAGCCCCCATAATTCCTAGTGGGGATTGAGTCAGTGGAAGAAACTTCTGGAGGCCCAAGCAGATCCTCTTAAAGAACCCACTCGTGGACTCACCTACTCAGACTCATTCCCTCTGAGTTCTAGCACCAGGGTAACAGCTTGAAAGGCACCAGTGGCACACGGGGAGAAACTGAAGTGTCTGCATCAGGTGAGAGCTGGGACACAGCTTTCTCCCAGACATAAAGGCAAGTGGAAGCCATTGTCCCCTTTCTGAACCCTCCCCCCAATAGAGCCACAGAGCTGGCAGGTGGGTGCCGTATCTGAGACTCCATCAACCTGGCTGACACTGACCCACCCTGGAAATCTCCTGTATTCCACCCCACCCAACTTACCGGCATACCCCAATTGTTAAAAGTGACTTGTCCATATGAATGGCTGGTTTTAGCTCATGCTTCACAACCTCTTAAATCATCTCAAACAAGCAATAGCTGGCCTCAGTGAGCTCCTAGCCCCCTGTACTTCTTGTTAAGTGGCCCCAGGCCTGGCATGGAACAGTCAGCCTAGATTCATAGCTGGGCTTCACCCAGGAAACTCCAATCTCAGCACAAGTAGCAGCCATCTCAGATTACTTTATAGCTCAGTCAGAGTGGCCCTGGACAGAACCCAAGTGGGTGCTGACCTTGCCTGCACCACTGGGAAACCCCAGAGCTTGTGCACCCAGTGGACAGCTACAGGTCATGTTGGAGCACCACCACCCTGCCCCTGAACAGCTGATGCTCCACAGAGGGTGGAGGTGGGTCGCCAGTGGTCACAGCCAGTCCTCGCAGCTGACTGTCCCGGGTAAATCCCTCCCATTGACCTGCCAATAGCAATCAACTACAAAAGGGGATGTACTCAGCCCACATGAAGGGTATACCTCGAGGACCCCGCTTAGATGATAATAAGTAGAAACAAATACAGGGAGGCTGCCAAAACAAGGAGACAAAGAAACATGGCCAAAATGAAAAAGAACTAAACAAAATGCAGATAAGCACTCTATCAGTTGCAGAACAGGTTATAAGGATGCTCAAGGAACTTAGTGAAGGTCTCAACAGCATAAAAAAGATCCAGTCAGAAACGAAGGATACACTAATTGAAATAAAGAACAATTTACAGGGAAACAATGGTAGAGTGGATAAAGCTGAGACTCAAATCAATGATTTTGGACATAAGGAAGCAAAAAAAAAAACAACCAATTAGACCAACAGGAAGAAAAAGGAATCTGAAAAAATGAGTATAGTATAAGCAGCCCCTGGGACAACTTCAAATGTTACAACATTCACATCATAGCAATGTTGGAAGGCAAAGAGATAGAGCAAGAAATTGGAAATCTGCCCTGGCTGGTGGTGGCTCAGTGGATTCAGTGTGAGCCTGAGAACTGAAATGTCACCAGTTCAATTCCCAGTCAGGGCACGTGCCTGTGTTGTGGGCCAGATGCCCCCAGTTGGTGGCATGCAAGAGGCAACTGATTGACGTATCTCTCACATGTTAATATTTCTCTTCTTCTCCTTCCTCCCTTCCCCTCTCTCTAAAAACAATAAATAAAATCTGTAAAAAAAATGGAAATCTATTTGAAAAAATAATGAAAGAAAATTTCCCTAATTTGGTGAAAGAAATAGACATGTAAATCCAGGAAACAGAAAGTCCCAAACAAGATGGTTGCAAAGAGGTCCACCCCAAGATACATCATAATTAAAATGCCAAAGGTTAAAGATAAAAAGAAAATTTTAAAAGCAGCCAGAGAAAAGGAGTTAGTTACCTACAAGGGTGTTTCTAGAAAACTGTCAGCTGATTGCACAAAAGAAACTTTGCAGGCTAGAAGAGATTGGCAAGAAATATTCAAAGTCATGTAAAGCAGGGACCTAAAGCCGAGATCCCTGAATCCCTTTGCTGAAATCCAAGATCCCTTTGCTGAATAGAGCATTCAGCAAAGACAGCATTTAGAATGAAAGGCAGATAAAGAAATTCTCAGAAGAAAAAACTAAAAAAGTTTGTCATTACCAAACCATTATTGTATAACATGTTAAAGAGACTTATTTGAGAAAAAGAAGATCAAAACTATGAACAATAAAATGGCAACAAGTATGTATCTATCAACAAGTGAATCTAAAAAACAAACCAAGCAATCAAGAAGAACAGAGACAGAATCAGGGATACGGAGAGCGTTTTGATGGTTGCCAGATGGGAGGGGGGTGTGGGAGAATGAGTGAAGAGGTGAGGGAATTTAGAAGTACAAATAGATATTTACAATAAAGCTATGGGGGTGTCGTATATGGTGTAAGAAATGGTCTAGTTTTGCAACAGGGTAGGTCAGACCAGAGATTCCTGGAAAACAAGGGACCCCAATTCAGGCAAGGGACCCCAGATCTGGTAGAGCCAGCACCTCCCCCTCAGAAGGGAGGGAGTTACATAAGTGCTGGTTAGGAAATGCCCAGGATGGCAGATTAAAATGGCAACCAAACAGCCTGGCCAGTGTCTTTCTGCAGGTCGGGGCTGAAGAAGGAGGCCGCTCCTGGGGCAAACTGTAAACCAAGACTACGTGACTGTCCAAATGTGCCAGCAGTGGAGCCACTCATCATAGAGCTGGGGGAAAGTCATATAGCCCTGCTTGAGCTAAGGGGGCTGAATTCCTCACCCCAAACAGATGCTTGTGCACCTGTGCCCAGCTGGGAAACTTTGCCCTTACTATAAAATGGCAGCTGAAAGAGGGTCAAAGACACCGGAGAGCTGACAAGAACGGCAGAGTGATGCACCTTGAGAAAAAGCCTGACACTTCCTCATGCAGGGATTTCCAAGCCCAATTCAAAACCAGAGTGTGCCGGGAAGCACAAAGCTATTTTTCCCCTTCTTCTGGCTAGCTTGTCTGCTAGAGGGAGCCCAGGGTCCTGAGACCTGGCAAGTTCCTGGAGACTGCATGGTTTGGAAACATTCTCAGCACCCCTCCTGCACAGAAGGTGGATCTGTGGGAGACCTGCCTTGGCCAAGCACACATGCACTGGTGAGCTGATGGCCAGAGAAAAAGCAGCTCCAGAGGAGAGAAGCTGGTGCTGTGAGAAGGACTCAGGCAGGTTCACACAGACTCAAGCATCTCATAGAGACATGCTTGGAGCTGAGCTGTGACCAGGAATTCTGAGCTGCAGACCTCTGCATTTCTTGAAGGAAGGTACTTTTAAGTGGCATATTCTGAAACTGGTCTGGCTTGGTGGAGGGTGGCAAAGTTATTCATTTCTGGGTGTTTTAAAGGGAGTGGGACTTAATGGCAGAAATCTGCCATTATTCTAAAACTGTATGGTCATTAAATAAACAATTCCTTTTCTTTTTCGCCCAACTCTTGTCTTTAGAGTTATGGGTCTTGGAGGGGAGCAGTCAAACCCCACTGCTGTTCTGGAACAGCTTTGGCTGGTTCTGTAACAGTTCCGGTTTTTGCATATATCTGCCCAGTTTTCCCAGTATCCTCTATTGAAGAGACGGTCTTTACCCCATTGTGTATTCTTGCTTTCTTTGTCATAGATTAATTGACTGTATAGGTGTAGGTTGATTTCTGGGCTCTCTATTCTTTTCCCGTGATATGTGTCTGTTTTTATGCCAATAATAGGCTGTTTGATTACTATAGTCTTGTAGTATACTTTGGTATTATTATAGCATTATTTATAATAGCCATGAAATGGAAGCAACCTAAGTGTCCATCAGTGGATAGCTAGATGAATGGATAAAGAAGATGTGGTACATATATACAATGGAATAGTACTCAGACAAAAAAGAATGAAATCTTACCATGTGGGACAGCATGGATGGACCTAGATGGTATTATGCTAAATGAAATAAATGAGACAGAGGAAGACAAATACCATAAATTTCACTTACATGTGGAATCTAAGAAATAAAGTAAATGAACAAACAAAACAAAAACAAACTCATAGATAGAATGAATTGGTGGTCACGACATGGGAGGGGAGTTGGGGGGTGGGCAAAAAAGTTCAAAGGGATTACAAAGTACATTATAAAACTAGGGGATGTAAAGCACAGCATAGGAATATAGTCATTAGTATTGTAATAACTATATATAGTGTCAGGTGAGTACCGGATTTATCAGGGTGATTACTTGGTAAGGTATATAAATGTCTACTCACTGTGTTGCACACCTGAAACTAATATAATATTGTATATCACCTGTAAAATTTTTTAAAATTTCCTAGTTTTAAAAAGAAACCTTTGCTTATTCTCACCTGTGTTTCTTTACACATAATTATAGCAACTATATGTGTTTATTTCAACTGGGTACTAGGCCATTTAGAATATAACTGATTTGTATGGTTAGAATGACAGGTTGTTGAAATCTGGGAAATTTAGTGGTCCCATGCAAGAAATAGCAAAATCCTCAAGGTGAAATTCTAGAGGCATGGATGTTTTTGTGTAGGTTGTCAAAATTCTTGTGCTTCTTATTTCTACTGTGATAAAACCAACCAATAAATGTGAATAATTAGTGATCGAGTAAAAGTATTTAAGAGCAGTCTCTGATTTATAGACTAGGCATTTTCCTGCCTTCTTCCCCAATTCTCAAAGTTCACTTGGTGTAATCATGTATCATTTTTAATTTTGTATGTTTTTTATTTGACATTTTCCCAATTTTCTTTGGGCTCTTCTATGTTGGTTCTAAACTTAGAACAATCTCCTTGGGAATCTGATGCCCTTTCAGTTGACTTCTTAAATGTTCTTAAATATTGACAACCATCAGTTAAACTCCTACAGTCCTGCCTTTCCCCATGGATTTTATACTAGATTTGATTTCTTTTCTTATTTGTACTTTCCATTGTAGAGAAAGTCACAGCTGGCGTGTTGCCCTAAATACTTATGCTGTACCCCAATCCTTTTTTTAAAAATATAATTTGATATTTTAGCAGCTGGCTGCTCAGCGCAGAGAGATTTCAGAATCAATGAACATTTGAGAGGAAAAAATAATTATATTCCTTGTGCATTTATTACATGCTAAGAGTTTCTAGGTGCTTCATTCCATCAGATATGTTTTGTTCACCAATCCATGCTCAGTATCTAGCATGTTGTGTGGGACAGAATGCCCACTGAATATTATTTTTTGAAAGTTTTAATAAACATCCATGCTGCAAGACTAGAAAGAAATAGTTAATGAATAGTGTGCCATTCTCCCTGTCTTGGTGAGTGTATTTGTGAGGCAGTCCTGTTCGTATACTTGTGAAAGAAAACCTGGATTACTTTAATCTATTTAATAGATGAGGCCCATTGATTCTCAGTGACTTTGGGAACCCCTGGGAGAATTTTTATTTTTGAACTATTATTTTGGCTGGTGGATAGGCATTGGGCAGTATATAGAGAACCATGCTTACTCTAGAAGTAATGTATCTGGAATACAATATCTTTGTCAAATGTTGTTAATTCTAACTTCTTTAACATTGCAAAGCATTATTCTTTCAAAGATAATGTTTGGGTTAAATTGTAGACCCACCCTCATGGATAACAGTTCCACAGGAGGAAAATTTCATATCTTAAAATTTTAATTTATATTTGAAGGGACAAACTCAGGCTAGTTTTCTTTGGGCATTAATGGTGTTTGTGTTATCCGCGACATTTCTTTCCATTAGCAGAATTGATCGAGGGTTGATTACACCTCCTCCACAAAGCCGTTTTGTTTTTCAGTTGTCCCATCTTCCATGGCTTCATATGCCTGTGACACAGCTCATGATTGATCACTCACTTTAAATATTTTGTGCAACAGAACTGCTGCCTCTCTCAACTCTGAAAAGCCTGAGGAAGGCTACCATCACTTCCAGCATAGAGGAAGAGGTACCCCACAACAGCCTCCGGGTCTCCTGCAGCTGGGAAGTAATTTTTCACAGAAATGTATTTTAAAATTTAGAGCAGTTGTATGCCTTTTCTTTTACATTGCTGAGTGTCTTAATGTCTTTTTAATGTGAGAAGCCATTTGCATTGTCCTGAAGTGTTACAGCCTTTAAAGTAATCACATGATTGCACTAGGCTCCATTTGCTCCCAGATTTTATGTGCTATAGTAACAGTGAAGGAAAAATCTTACTCATTTTCAAACACTCTTGGCTGTTTCTGTTGCTACTAATGCAAAGGTTTGGTTTTTAATTTGTTGTTGGTTTCTGCAAAACACAAATCATATTATTGGTTTTAAATGATGATAGATGCTATTATTTTAGCTTTATGAGAAAACAAAACAAGATTGTAGTGTGAAAATTCAATTTTAAATTGCTTGATGAATTTATTTTAGTGGCATATAGCAAAGAGTATTCTTTATTATGCTGGAATAAGCCAATTTACTGTAAATCAGCCTAACAAATGAAATGCCTGGAGGTACTTTATAAATTGAAGCACTGTTTTTGTTGTAGTGAATATAAATGAATTAAATGCAAATTTCCAAGACAGTTTAAAAATGTTTCTAGGAACTTATGTACATAAATCTTTGACCCAACTTTCATACTCAATTATATTCAGCTATAGTTTTGTTTATGTCTTCTCAGTTCTGACAGAAATCTGAAATTGGCAACCATTTTGAACTATAGATTTCCTTCCATTTGGTTGGTCAGGAAGGCTGTTCATGTTTCATTCTCACTGGCCATGCTATAGGCTCAATATTTGTGTCCCCCAAAACTTATATGTTGAAATGTAATCCCCAGTGTGATGGCATTTGGAGGTGGGGCCTTTGAGATGTAATTAGGTCAAGAGGTCAGAGTCCTCATGAATGGAATAAATGCTCTTAGAAAAGAGCCCCTGGAGGGCCCCTTTCTCCCCTGCCATCATGCAAAGGCACAGCAAAAAAGGACAATATCTATGAAACAGGACCTGGTTTCTTACCGGGCATCAAATCTGCTGGTGCCTTGATCTTAGACTTGCTAGCCTTCAAGACAATGAGAAATACATTTCTGTGGTTTATAGCCCCCCCAGTCTGTAGTATTCTGTTTTAGCAGTGTGAACTGGCTAAAATAGGCCAGATGACAGCTTAAATGAGAGGGTGGTAAATCTTCATAAAAATATGAGTTGACAGTGAAATATTATATAGTGTCAACATAAGAAACATCCAAACCTGTAGAGAGTTTTTATGAGTTTATAGGAGCCAAACTGATGATGATTGCCAGGAAGATAAATTTCAAAGATTGAGAAAATGAAATTCTGAAGAATGATAGTTTTATATTTCATTTTATACATTAGAAACAAGGAAGAGACCAAAGGGGGGTTACATGAGATTCATTGGTGGTAGATTAGAAAAAGGTTGGAGAAAGCAAAGTGGGACGGTATTTGGGATTGAATAAAGAGGAGAATAGAGAGATACATACTTCTTTTACATTGGTGGGTATAAATAGTTAACAATCAACATTTACAGCACATAGAGATGGTAGTTGGAGAACAAAGTAACAGTGAGGATTCTGTGATTTGCTCTGGTGCTCTGGTTTGGTGGTTGTACGCCAAGGGGTCTAGCAAAGGAAATTTTTCTGATGTTCCAAAGGTATGTTTTCTTAGGTGCAAAAAAAAAACCCCCAAAAAACCCAACAGATGAGATTTCACTTGTATGTGGAATGCATTGAGTAAAATAAACAAACAGACAAAATAGAAATAGACTCAGAGACACGGAGAACAGACTGACAGTTGTCAGAAGGGAATGGGGTTGGGATGCTGAGTGAAATAGATGAAGGGGTTGAACAAAAAAAGAAAAAAAACACCTCATTGACACAGACAGCAGTATGGCGATTACCAGAGGGAAAGGGGTGTGGGGGCAGGTAGGAGAGGGTAAAGGGAGGATAAATGGTGATGGAGATTAGATTTTGGGTGGTGAACACACAGTACAAGATGCAGGTTATGTATTATAGAATTGTACACTTGAAACCTATATAATTTTTTAAACCAATGTCGCACCAATAAATTCAATAATTTAAAAAAAAGATAAAGATTGACCTTTTTCAGTGAAGTTTCAGACCCAGGACATGACCACTGGTGAAGGCATGATTGTGCTTTTAGTTGGAAATTTTTATTGTTCAGACCATCCTATGTGGTTACTTTCAGTCTCTGAGTTTGTAAGGCCCACCATGCAGGCCTCCCCTGAGCTTGTCAGGTTTAGTGTGTGGTGCCTTTTTCATCCACAGTAGCCAATGCAACATGAATTAATATCATACTTAGAGGACTTTCCATAGATTACACTGAGGGAGAAAAGTGTGATGAAGAAAAGCACGCAGAAAGGATTGTTGTGTATACATATAAGTGTGCCATATGTGTGTGTACCTACATATCTCAATATTTAGAGATATAGAGATATATAATTATAGATGGCAAATGTACTTGCTGTTAACATGGGTTTTCCAGGGAGTGAAGTGGGTGGAAATGGAACCAATAAAATTTTAAATTTTATTTTATTTTAGCTTTCAAAATTTTATTAAATTTATTGGTGGGACATTGATTAATGTAATTATATATTTGAAGTGTACAGTTTTATAGTGTATCATCTGAATACTGCATTGTGTGTTTACCCCCAAAATTAAATTTCCTTCCATCAACATATATTTGACCCAATAAAAAATTCAAAGAAGTAAATGCTACCCTAAATTTCAAGTTTTATATTTGTTGAAATGAACATGTGCATACCGGGTAACTTTGTTTTCTAGAGGAGATAGAAGACATGATGGAAGCTCTTCTCTATTTACAGAGCCATAAATATATTAGATTTTTTATACTTAAAAACTTAAATATTGAATTTTAAGTAAGAAAACTGGAAATCTGATAGTTTTGTTCAAAAGGGGAATATAATTTTTGTAACATGAAATAATCAACTGCCCTTAATTACTGGTAAACAAAAGCCCCAAGGTGACTGTTCATTATAGGGTTTGTATTTTCTATAGTCAACAAGCAATTATTTAGCACTGAATATGGGTTAAGTCCTATGTTAGGTGCTGGGCAGGCTAAATTGAGGTAAAATGGTGCAAACTTCAGGGAACCCATAGTATAGTTGGGAAGACTAACAAACAATTTATTTATAGCAGGTTTACCAAGTGAAAAGGGGAAGAAGGGAAAGCTTTCTTGGCAGAGGGAGCAGTACATGCAAAACCTCGCAGGTGAGAAAGAACACCGCATGTATAGGGCCTGTGGGATGGAATGTGCCTGAACAATGTAGGACAGGAAAGCCAGTGGAGAAGAGAAAGTTTAGGGATATCAGGAGACAAAGTTAAGGTGAGTTCAGATGAGATTGTGTAATCACTTCGTGGGCAAGCTGTGAAGACCTTGGCTGGCTCTCTACTGTAAGTAAGGAAGAGAGCTCTAGAAAATATTAGCATGGCAGTGAAAAGCCTTTCTCCTTTTAGAAAGGTAACTCTAAGCATCATGCTAAGTGAAATAATTCAGATGAAAAAGGGTAAGGACCATATGATTTTACTCATGTGGGATCTAAAACAGAAAGCAACAAATGAACAAACAAAACAAACTCATGGATACAGATAACAGAAAGGTGGTTACCAGAGGGAAGGAGGTTGGCGGAAGGATCCAGAAGGTAAAGGGGGTCAAATTTATGGTGATGGAAGGAGACGAGACTGGGTGGTGAGCACACAATGGAATGTAGAGATGATGTATTATAGAACTGTACACTCGGAACTTATATAATGTTATTAACTGACATCACTCCAATAAACTTAATAAAGAAAAAAAGAAAAGTAACTCCAGCAGCAAGGCGGAAGGCGTAGTTGAGGAGGAAGAGATGTGAGGCTGTGAAACCATGTAGGAAACTTTTGCCAAAGACAAACAGGAGAGAACAGGGTAGTCAGAAGAGGAAGGAGATATTGTGGGAGATTAATATAAAGGTAGAACTAATGGAATTTAGTGATCGTTGTGAGAGGTTGGCCAACAAAGAGAGGAGTTAAACATACCTCCACATTTTCTAAGAATAAAGTCACTATAATAACTCATTCTCCCCCATTAACTTGAGAAGGGAGAAGGGCTTAGATTTAGAACATGCTCCTAAACAGGCCCGCTCTAAACACAAAACTAATTTTACTGAATGTTTCTTACATATCAGGTTAAACGCATTACATGTACTGTCTGCTTACTAACATTTATTCAGTGAAGACATAGTGAGTGTCAACTGTGTGCCTGATAATGTTTTAGGTATTATTGTTATTACTTCCATCTTATAAATGAGGAAACTGAAGCTCGAAGAGGACAAGGCACTTGCCCATGGTATCGCAGCTGTTTGATGGTGGAGTCAGGACTAGAACACAGGTGAATTCAGCTTCCAGATGCTTTTCAACCGCCATGCTGTGGTGCCTTTTGGACATCATGTGGAGTGTGTAGGCTCTACGTGCTAGCGCGGTAGGAGACGCACGGCCTACCCAGTTTTACTTTTACTCTAGTGCCCCCTCCTGTCTCTAAATAACATGATTTCATTGATACTTTTTAACTCTTTCAAGCCACTGATTTCTCTCTATGAAATATAAGGATGTGTTTTCGTCTCCCTGCTCCCCCCACACATATTCAACCTTTTGCCTTCTATATTCCCAATATAGCAATGATCTCATTTATTTGATATGTTCACTATTATATAATTATATAAATGTTATATAATTATTTAATATGTTCACTCTCTTTATGACTGTATTCCTTAATCACAGCTAAATGATGATCAAAGTATGAGTACTTTTCCTTGACTACACAATTTTTTTTAACCCTCGCCTGAGGATATGTCCACTGATTATAGAGAGAGAGGGAGGGAGAGAAAGAGAGAAACGTTGATGTGACAGAGAAACATTGATCAATTGCCTCCTGTATGCATCCTGACTGGAGATTGAACATGCAACCTAGGTAGGTGCCCTGACCAGAAATCAACCCAGCAACCTTTTGGTGCATGGGACAACGTTCAATATCTTATTAAACTTGGTTATGATATCCCTGATTTCATTGTGTCAGAATATTCTAGAGAATATAGCTATAAACCACACTCAATACCAGATTCGAATGGACAAAAATGATTATTAATTCCTACAACTTTGCTTCAGTTCTTGCCAGTGGCTTCTTTTTATGATGGTGTAGTCACAGGAGAGTGGGGTGAGAGCTTGGAGCCAGGGTTCTAATTCTGGTGCTGCCATGAGCAGTCTTCGTGATCTTGGCTGTGATCTTTACATCCTTGGCCTTTAATTTTTCCATCTCAAAAATTTAAGAAATGAACTAGGAATCTCCAGTGTCCCCACCCACTCTATGATTCTCTCTTAACTTTGTTTCCCTACTATATCAGAAAATGACTTTTAAAAATGAGGTAAAATTTAAATAGAGAAGTACTTTTAGATATGCGACCACATTATTTTTAATATTTTCAAAGGTGAGGACAGATATTTACAGAAGCACTAGGAAATATACTTTTAAAATCTTTTCCGCTAATATTATAAACATGCACATATGTTAGCAAACAGTGCACATGCACATATGTTAGCAAAAAAATTTCAAATCTGTGAATAGCGGCTAACATCTTTATTAAGAAAACAAGATTGAAATACATTAGTTAAACGTAAATGTGAAACAAGTACGTAACTAAGAGAGGTAAAACCTTTAAAAGAAATCAACTTATGAAATAGTTCCAATATGTACCTTGTTGAAAGAAATCATAGATTTGGGAGAACATGGATCGACAGAAGTGAGTACTGATTGGCATTGCGGGTGCAGCCTCATCAGCCACCCTCTTTCAGTGTTTTCTTGCCCCCTACCTTTCTACACTGACTTTCCTTAAGCAAGCCATTGTTGCGTTTCTTACTAAATTCCAGGCATGGTACTAGGCATCGAGGCTACAGTCATGAAGAAGATGCTGGCCCTGCTTTTGAGGGCCCAAGAATTGATCAGAAGAATGCTGCATTCAGTACTTTCACTCATTCCCGATTTGCTTCCTTCCTCCTCCCTCCAGCTGTAGGTATCCTTATCTCTAAAGAGGAAGGGATTGTCTGACAGGATTTCTGAGATTATCTGGCATAAAAGCACTCATGTGTCTGTAAGTAATTAAGATGATATAAAACTTACAGAACCAGACCTAGGTTACACGGTTAAGTGGTGACAGGCTCCTGTCCCCCCTCTGCCCGCCCCCCAATGCTCAATGCTTGCACTCTCTAGCTCTGGAAGGCCAGGATCAGTGGGGTCTGACGCTCGCCAATCCCACAGTGCTTGCAGCCTGAGCATGTTGTAGACACACAGACTTTTTGGATATCTTGGTCCTTCAGGACAAGGGTAGGCAGCCTGAAACGTCCATTGCTCTTTATTCTTTTATTTTATCGAAGGAGCAGTAGCTGGGCCCCAGGCCTTCCGTGGTGCAGTCAGTGCTATCTTTTTCACATGTGCCACAGTGACATTTAGTGGCTACTGGGTACGTATACACGGAGTCTGCATGGTGAACACAGCCAGGCACTCTCACTGTCTCATACACCAGCTCCTTGAATGTACATATTTTCTGGATATTGCTCTTAGGTCCATCCTTGTACACCAGATCCTGGGGAGTATAGGAAGGGTAGAGTTAGGTTATAATATTTTGGGTGGTTTGACTTAGTGTAATCAAAATGAGACAGAAATTCAGTACCGCTTGTTCTAACATTTACCCACTGAAGCTCACTTAGGGAATTTCCAACCAAGGAAATATGATCTCATAAATGACCTACCTGTGTGCTATACCATATTCCTGATTTTTCTGGAAGTCTTACAGAGAATAGAATTCACTTTTTACTACTCTTTATATCAAAATATTATCATTTCCCATGCTGTAGAGAAACTTTGAATTTTAATATATATATAGAAAAATGATGAGCAAGGGAAACATGATATTTTAAGTTGACTTTTTGTACTTAGTTAAATGCTATATTAATGACAGTTTAAACCATAAAACGCTGAAGTTTAAGTTTTCAGAAAATGTTTCCAAATATATTGTCCCTGTGTGTTGACAGAAGGTCAAAGAGACATAATATGAAATGTTAATGCTTAACGTGACTATGAAGGCTCAAACGTAAGATTCAAATATTCCACTGTCTTGTACACATTTTCGTCCTTTAAATGCTTTTGCAGTGCTTTCAGTTTCAAAGGATACATTGTTTGCGTATAAGAACTTTTAATCTAGTCAGAACACTGTGTTCTAACACTTTCTAATAAAACAATTATTTTTCTGAGAAAAAAAAATTGGCACTGATGTTTAATTTATTTCAGTACGATGCTAACCGAGTCTATATCCCAAGAAGTTACAATAAATTGTGCAATAAATGAAGGTTGATCACACTCATCACACTCATAAAGTACCCAATCAGGTATATTTCATTAAAAAGCTGCTCTTTTGAATTTCAGTTTATAGAATGGAATTCTGCACAGAAAACCAGGCACTATAGGGTACAAAAATAAAGAAAAAGCAGAAGCTGCCCCCTTACTTGGACTGATGCAAAGAAACTACATGACTACAACATATTGGCTTTATGCCTCTGTGCCTTGGTTTTCTCGAGTATAAAGAGGTGAGTGGGTTTGCAGATTCATTTTGGTTCTAATAGTCTGCAAGGATTGATTGTGTTCTCAGGCTGCTTTTTGGCATTTGTACTCAGGAGACTAAATATGATAGTTTTTATAATATGGCTGTTTGTGTTTTTGTGTGGCTTAGAAACATACTTTGGTACATTTTGCAATCTCTATTGCAAAGATGTGGATTCAATTACATGGAAATAGAAATGCATAATATACAAAAATACATCTACATAGAAACTAGCTTTTTGGGAATATTGTAGGTCTTCTATTACTAAATCTATGTATGCTCACATGCTTATCTCTCCATATGTAAAATCTAGCATAGAATTATTTTAAAAAAATGCAGAGTTGGTGTATTACCAAATTGATCAGATTAAATATGAGGCTTCCCTAAATTTACCCTAATCAGATCCAAACCCAAATACCTAACTGATATAATTAACCTTAATTATAACACAGACAGCATTGGCTAAGGGACTCATGGCTACTACTTGGAAAACTTAAAATACTGATAAAGTGGGAAGTAATGAAAATTGCCTTCTGCAGAAGGCAAAAGAGGCAAAAGGGCCTTTTCCCTCCAGCAAAGTAAAGTTCGTACCCTGTTGTAGCAGTAGCCTGAACACCAAGTGGTATTGATACTGAGGCAGAAGTGACATTCTTCCTTCTCCACTGTGATGGTGATGTTGGTCAGGTCACAGCAGGTGCAGCAAATTGCTTTCCAGCAACAGAAGAGAAAGAAAAACTGGACTGACTTCATCCTAGACTAGGAAGCAAACAATTAAGGTCCATGAGAAACCACAAAACCAAAGAATTATAACCATTACATAAGCTGGCCAAACCAAAGTGAGTTGGTATACTTATCTGCCCCAGTCACATTTGCTCCAGCAATTATTTTCCTTCCTTTCTCTTTTCTTTCTAGTTTCTTAAACAGATAGTTCTTTTCACCCTCCTCCTCCTTCATTTTTCTTGTCAAAGTAGAAACATGTCATAGGTCAGAACTCCAACATAATGATTTAAGTAGAGTAGTATATAAAGATTAGAATAGTACTGCTGACTGTCCTAAAGTGATTACTCTGAAGCAAGTAATTGTGGTCATCATATTTGTCTCTTTATTATCATTTTAAATACTGTTTTTATTTTAAAAAGGAAATTGTATATTACAAAATTAGTTCATTATTTTTAACAGCTCATAAAGATTTTCATTTGCCATTGCCCATCTTTGTGTAAGATAAGACTATTTCAGAAACCAGACAAGTCGTTTATAAAGTCAATTGCTTGCTAACAGAGATAACACTGCATTAACCATATTTAAGAAGTCAGGTTAACAAGTACAGATTTCCTACATAACGGTAGTTCAAAAGCTCTAGATTTGTTCTTCAGATCCCAAAAAGTCTGTAATTTCAAAATTAACTGTCACCGCCTGATAACTGTAGATGCCGAGACTCACCTGTGGTTGAGTGCCTTGTCTGGGGAAAGCTTTAGACTGATTTCAGTCTCACTTCACCTTTTATACAAAATCGTGTGCAACTAACACCTTGTGGATTTGTCAGGTATTAATAAGAACAATGTTAGCCTGAAGCTTGCTGTAAGTGAATCAGTGTTTAGATAGACAGGGAGATCAAGCCTTACTAAAGTAGTCTAGGCGATGTAGATCATGAAAAATAACGTTACCAGAGATGATGATTTTGCACAAATTAAACTTGATATAGTACACACCCACACCTTTACCTTGTCAAATTAAATGTGACTCTAAGTTTTTCTTTTGTATCTTTAACATGGAGAATTTATACCCCTTTCCAAATATTGTTTTGGCCTTCGTGAGGGGGTGCGTCAAAAAGACATGGTTAACGCTGAGCGCGCCCATGCCTTTCCCTACCCTCTTCTCAGGCACATTTTCTCTGGATTATATCCGTGCCTTTTTCCTCTCCTTTCCCCAGGGACATTACCTTTGCTTTTCTTTCTCCTAAGCTCCAATGATCCTTCTTTTACTTGTTTCCTGAGCTCATGCAGCAGAGCTGGCTTACCCCTTCTACCTCTGTGACTTTTTAAAATAAAAGTTTTGGATCTGAATTTTCTTAGCCAGAACTCAAGTACCAAAAAAAAAGACGTTATTTAATAAATTGCTCTGTGATCATATTGAAAACTGTAAGGGAAGAAACAGAGTTTTTCTCATGATTGATTTCTATCTAAAGTATACACTGTATTTACTTTTACCTCCTATGTCCAGACTCCCTTATTTCAAATGTTATTTTTTAAGACTTTATAAGAGTGTTTTAAAAAGATTTTATGCATCTATTTTTAGAGAGAGGGGAAGGGAGAAAGAAAGAGAGGGAGAGAAACATCAAGGTGTGGTTGACTCTCACATGGCCCCCACTGGGGACCTGGACTGCAACCCAGGCATGTGCCCTGACTGGGAATAGAACCAGTGACCCTGTGGTTCACGGCCTGCACTCAATCCACTGAGCTACTACTCCAGTCAGGGCTCAAATGTTATTTTTTGATGCTTGTAATTCTCTAAATATTCTGCCGATTCATTTCTGTAATATTTGCACGTGCAATGTTTGTCCTTCTTGTAAAGTTCTTCGTTCCTTCTTGTGTTCTTCAACACCACTCCCACTTTTGGCAAATTGCTCAACCTTTAACATTCACCTGCCAGAATTTTGAATGGGTGACAGAAGAGAATTTTAATCATCACCTTCTGTTTGTAATCATTTGTCTACCTCTGTTTCTCCCAGTTGAGTATGAGCTCCTTGGAGACTGGGATTGATTTGTTTAACAAACAGTTATTAATTAAGCAGTGTGTCTTGTGCAAAGGAACAATGGTGGAAATATCAGGATACGATGTCAGAGATATAACAGGAGTCAAATCATATAGGTCCTTTTAGGCCAATGAAAAGACTTTGGTTTTGACTGTAAGAGGGGACCAATTGTTGGTTTTTTGAGGAGAGGAGTGATGTTATCTGACTTAGGTCTAAAAGTATCCCTCTGGCTGCTGTATTGCTAATGTAAGGGAACAAAAGTAGGAATAGGAGACCTATTAGATGCTATTGCAGCAACCCAGGCGAGAAATCATATTTGTTTAGACTAGTGTGATAGCAATGGAAGTAGTGAGACATAATCTGACTATGGATATGTTCTGAAATTATGGGGAAAGATAAGGAGTTCAGTATGGAGATATTGAGCTTGAGGTGTCTTTAAGACGTAAGTAGAATGCTGAATCTAAATATGGGGAAAAATAGTATATTGGCTGAAGGTATAAATTTGAGAGTCATTGACATGAGCCTAGAAGAGTGGACATAGTAGAGAAGATAAAATGGCCAAGAATTAAATCTACTCTATTCTAACATCAAGGGAGAAAGAGAGGGAGAGAAACTTTGATATGAAAGAGAGACATTAGTTGCCTCTTGCATCCCTTCAGTGGGGGACCTGGCCTACAACCCAGGCATGCGTTCTGACAAGGAGTTGAACCAGCAATCTTTTGGTTTGCAGGCCAGTGCTCAACCCACAGAGCCACACTAGTTAGGGCTTGCATGCCTTTTATTTCTTCTTGTCTGATCACTATGGCTAGGACTTCCAGTACTATGTTGAATAAGAGTGGTGAAAGTCGACACCCATGTCTTGTTCCTGATCTTAAGGGAAACACTTTTAGTTTTTACCCATTGAGTATGATGTTGGCTATAGGTCTCTTGTATATGGCCTTTATTATGTTGAGGTATGGTCTCTCTGTTCCCATTTTCCTGAGTGTTTTTATCAGATGCCTTTTCTCCATTTATTGATATAATCATGTGATTTTTGTCTTTCATTTTATTTATGTGATGTATTGCATTTATTGATTTGCGAATATTGTACCATCTTTGCATCCCTGGAATAAATCCCACTTGATCATGGTATATGATCTTTTTAATGTATTGCAGGATCCAGTTTGCTAGTTTTTTTTTTTAGTATTTTAGTATCTGTGTTCATCAGATTTATTGGCCTGTAATTCTCTTTCTTTGTTGTGTCTTTACCTGGTTTTAGGATTAGGATAATATAGGCCTCATAAAAAGAGTTTGGGAATCTTCCCTCTTCTTGAACTTTTTGGAATGGTTTGAGAAGGATAGATGTTAGTTCTTCTTTGAATATTTGGTAAAATTTGCCTGTAAAGCCATCTGGTCCATGGCTTTTGAGTGCTGGGAGTTTTTTTTACTACTGTTTCAATTCCACTAGTTGTTATGAGTCTATTCAGGTTTCCTGCTTCTTCATGATTCTGTTTTGGAATATTGTATGTTTATAGAAATGTATGTATTTCACCTGGGTTGTCTAATTTCTTAGCATATAGTTTTTCATAGTAATTTCTTATAATCCTTTGCTTTTCTGTGGTATCAGTAGCTATATTTCCTCTTTCATTTACGATTTTATCTATTTGGGTCCTCTCTCTTTTTTTTCTTGATGATTTTGGTTAGTCATTTGTCAATTTTGTTTATTTACAGAACATTTACCCCAAAGAAGTAAAATATACATTCCTCCCAAATGCACATGGATAATTTTCAAAGATAGACCACAAAATAAGCCTTAATGAATTCCAGAAAATTGAAATTATATCAAGTATTTTCTCACATCACAATGACTTGAAACTAGAAATCAACCTCAAGAAAAAAACTCAAAACATTTAAATATATGGAGGCTGAAAAACATGTTATTAAATGACAAATGGGTTAACAATGAAATCAAGGAAAAAATCAAAAAGTACCTGGAAACAAATAAAAATGAACATCCAACATACCAAAACCTATGGAACACAGCAAGAGAATTCCCGAGAGGTAATTTCATAGCATTACAGGCCTATCTAAAGAACCTAAAACAAAAGTAGACTAAGCG